>CATIWQ010317547.1:0-28360 GCA_949673415.1 Euphorbia schlechtendalii | reverse complement strand
CATAGTAAATTGCATGCAAATTCCTTTCGTACCTCTGACCTAAAACACAACCCACAGCCACATCACTAGCATCACACATTAATTCAAATGGCAGAGACCAGTTTGGTTTAACTATAATAGGAGCCGAAACGAATGCTTGTTTTAAAGTTTTGAAGGCTTTTAAATAGTCATCAGAGAATTCGAACCTCACATCTTTAACCAATAAATTAGTTAAAGGCTTAGCTATAACCGAGAAATCTTTAATAAACCTTCTGTAAAATCCAGCATGGCCTAGAAATGACCTTATTCCCTTAACATTTATGGGAGGAGGTAATTTCTCTATGATTTCGTATTTTGCTATATCTATGTGAATTCCTTTTTCATCTATCTTATGACCTAATAATATACCCTCATTAACCATAAAATGAAATTTCTCCCAGTTCAAAACCAAATTAGTTTCTTCACATCTAGCAAGTATTTTATCCAAATTTTCTAGACTTGCTTTAAAAGAATTTCCATAAACTGAGAAATCATCCATGAAAACTTCCATAATATCCTCCACATAGTTACTAAAAATAGCCGAAAGACACCTTTGAAAAGTAGCTGGAGCATTGCATAAACTGAAAGACATTCTTCTATAAGCAAATGTAAATGTAAATGTGGTTTTATCCTGGTCATCTGGCTTAATGTGAATTTGAAAATATCCAGAGAATCCATCTAGAAAATAGTAAAATGCATGACCTGATATCCTTTATAACATTTGATCTATAAATGGTAAAGGGAAATGGTCTTTTCTAATGGCTACATTTAATTTTTTGTAGTATATACAAACTCTCCATCCAGTTGTTGTCCTAGTAGGAACTAAGTTACCCTTTTCATTCTGAACTACAGTATTACCTCCTTTTTTCGGGACACATTGAACAGGGCTAACCCACTCACTATTTGAAATTGGATGGATATTTCCTGCATCTAGCAACTTAATAATGTCCTTCTTAATAACTTCCTTCATGTGAGGATTCAATCTTCTTTGCCTTTCTATTCTACGTTTGCTTTCATTCTCCAAATTAATAGAATGTATAACTATATTAGGGCTAATTCCTCTAATATCGGAAATCTGCCAACCAATACTCCTAATTCTACCCTTAATTGTCTCCAATAATGCTTCTTCCTACAGACTAGATAACTTATTAGAAATTATAATGGGTAAAGTATTATCACTTCCTTAAAATGCATACTTTCAATGAATGGGTAATTGCTTCAACTCTACTAAGGGTGGTTTATCTATAGAAGGTGGTATAGGATCATCTTCTCTAACTAATTTTTCAGTTTCAGAGGAATATTCTAAATTTTCAAGGGATTAAGATGCTGAGTCTTCAAGAGATGCAGCATGACATATTTCATCTACACATGAATCAATTAAGTTATCGATCATGTAGTCTCCACAAAACTTATCCCAATGCATGTTAGCAAACATTTTGACTCTTAACAAATTAAAACAATAAACAAATATGTATATAAATAAAGCAAGATGAACATAAAGAAGTACCGTATTTCCAACGTTTAAACTTTAGAACTTACTTAACTTCCTTGGAATTTTCTTCCTTAGAACACTATTGCTATCCCTGGCAACGGTGCCAAAAACTTGATCGCCACTTTTCTACTGATAAGTTTAATAACTTAAAGGTTCCAAAAACTTGTTCGTGAGACTTGGCTACACATGTTTCGTAAGGCTTATAATCAAATAATTGTGCTAAAAACTTGTTCACAAAAAATGTAGGTGTTGTCAATACCTCTTATCAAATAGAAAAATGATGATAATTGCAAATATACAGTTGCGGTGTAGTTTTAAAAGATATCGAACCCATAAGGAAGGAACCAGGTCTAAAGATAAATATGGGAAAGTTAAAATAAGAAAATAAAAATAGAATTGAGATTTTTGATAGGAAGATTAGAATGTAAAGTTGAGTAAATATAGATGTGATAGATGAGAGACTCTAAATATATAGATTTTCACTACGAACAAGTATAGCAAAGAAAACATGCAAGATCAACAAAGATGTTACGATGCACTAGACTAATCTAACAGACTCGGTTCAAAACACTCAGATGTTCAATGATTCGTCGCAGAGCAACACATGAAATAACTTTTCTAATCCTAGCACAAACAAGATAAGACTTTTATATAAACCTGGACAACATCAATACTATGCTTAGTATGGGTCGCTCTCACATAGCCACATTTAGCAAGTTACCATTCCAAAAATGTTGTCTCACTAAATAGCTTTATATCACAGATCCAGTGATTATACACGATATTATTAACCCCAAAACTACTCTTAAAATTAACGCCAATGCATATAACTTTATTAACATAAAAGACTTAGCATGAAATACGCATTATGACACGTAGACATATTATAAACTTCGAAATAGAAAGTATAAGTAGAAAGCAAAGCAAAGTTGTAAGGTATGCAAGTGAAAGCTAAAGTTGATCAAATAGTATCCACTCTTTAATGGGAGTCGTCGATTCCCGCAATTCCTGCGTCTGCTTTGAATTCAGTCTCGACCTGTACAGAACCTCCGCTAGGATGCTATTCTTTGCGAATATCGAACAAACAAATATTGAAGAACGAAAACTTTTATTGATAAGTGATTTGGAAGTACACTTATAGAACAATCACTCGAGAATATAGAGAAATCTAATGATCGAAACAAGGATTCGAATCACTTAAACATTTTCTCGCTAACACTTAAGAATGTAGCGACTCTATCTACACACACACACACTATATCTCTCTCTCTCTCTCTCACTTTTTCCACTCTATGCCACACTATCCACTGCACTTCTTGAATGCAAGAAATTGAAGAGGATTGGAGCCCTATATATAGACTTTGAAGGATTGCGTCTATCCAAACGAAGGGTTGTGTCAATTGGTGAAAGATTACATCTCTCCATTGTGATTGGTTGAGAAGCTTTGATATAATACACAATGGATAAGCACCTTTTCATGATTGGTTAACTCCTGATAGGCGTCTGTTCGTTGGTAGTTGATGGAAGTTGATCATGCTTATCTGGAGGTTGTTAGTTAAAAAGATAATACCAGAAAACTGTCCATGTCACGACCGGGATATACATGTCGTGACCGTGAATCTTTGATTGGTAATCTTCTATTTTTGAAGTAAACAGGTCGCGACCGCGAATGATTTTCACGACCGTGAATCGAGTTTTACTCAGAATTCTTCTTATAACTTCACCGATCTTCGACAGCTTCGATCCTAAGCCAAATCTTTAAGTTCCACACATCTTTTTGCACCTTTTTCACTCTTTTTTCCATAGAATTCTACTTTAGCTCATTTTACTCCCAAGATTTACCTGGTATCTGCATTTGCATAAAAAATAACTACATACCACATGAAATCTTTTATATGAAGTATAAAAATGACTAAAATTACAGTGTTTATTGTATAAAATTAATGTGATAATAAGTGTAATTATACACTTATCACATACATCATGTCTAATAGTTACCACACCTAGTCTGAATGGGATGAAAGATGAAAGATAACTCCATCAAGCCAAATCATAAGGTCGGTGCATAGTAGTTGAGGAGAAGGAATTCTAGCATCGAATTTGGAGATATTTGGCCCAAGGAAAATTTTGAACTCCCTTAAAATCCCTTAAAATCGATGTAATAGCATGCACGGTAGGAAGATGGAAACCCAATCAATTAGCAAAGAGTGAAGACCAAAAGTTAGTTTAGAAGGGTTATGTATTGTATCAGACATATTGAGAACGGAGCCAAGTACTCCGGGTCTATCGATCAACATTTTCATAGAGTTGTCTACTTCCTCGGTAGAGATATGTACTAGCATGTCCGCATCAAGTGAAATTTTAGAGGGTTTTGTTCAATTGGAGAGGGCTCAACATTGTAGACTTATAAAGTCATAAGAACAAGAGGAACGTCGATACAATAGTAAGGGTTCTTCAAAGGCCGGGGAAGTGAATATGAGGAGGAAAAAGTAGAGCAGATGGTGGCGTTGGAAGCCTTGGTCTATTTAGGATAGGGTATTGGGATTTTATTTTCAGTGGTGGTTGTTGGTGATGGTAGGTGGTTATAGGAATGACTAGAATAGGTCGAATCTCCTCTATAGAAGGGGAAATTAGAGAGCTACCCGAAGAGGATGAACTAGAAATAGAAACATAAGATAGTTTTAGAAATAAAAAGCAAGAGCATTAAAAGAAAACTCACAGGAAAAGCAAATCAAAGCGAAAGAGAAGCGCCGGAAGTTGCCTTTAGCAGAAAGAAGAGAAGATTGGGAAAAATGAAATAGAAGTGAATTTTGCCTTTTTATAGGAAAAGAAGAGAAGCGGGAAAGTTTAAATTTTGAAATAAAAGTAATCATTATAGTTGCATTAGGAAGCGAAAATGTCAGCAAGTCCCCCAAATGAGGAGGTAAGAAGACGCGCGTGAAGACCACTCTCAAAAAGGTTAGAAAAAGCCAAGGCTAATACAAGATCGGTCATAAATGAGTAGATCAATCCTAAAACAACATCGGTATTAAATTACACTAGCAGAATCATCAACACAATTTGTAATTAATCGAGCTTGAAAGATGGTCGGTAACTAACAAAAAAAACACCCTCGACCAACTCAATAGGTGAAACATAATCATGGTCAACCATCATGCGGCAAAGTAAGTTCGCACCTTAAAATGCGGTGAAGACCTAAGGCGAGCGGGGGGGCACTAGTGGAAAAAGAGCCTATAGGGTCACACTATTCGGGAGGTTTCTATAAGAAACCGTCTGTAATGCTCATTAAAAAAAGCGGAACCAGTTATTACGGATGGTTGTTACGTAACAACCGTCTGTAATACATATATAAGTATTCCTGATGGTTTTTAAAAATGAATCGTTCGTAATACATTGAGCATTGCAGACGGTTCTTGTGAAACAACCGTTCGCAATGCCATGAATTAAAAAAAAAGTATTGCGGATGGTCAATATGTATTAACCGTCTGTAATACCCCAACCCTATCTCTTTTAATTTAGGGCCTGCTATCCCAAACTCTACCTTGCAGCCGCTCCTTCCTCTTTGCAGAGATCAAACGGAGCTCTAATTTCCTTTTTGATATATTTAGAGCAGCTCGTCGATTACAGAACACAGAAATCTCAACTCCCTCAATTAGCAGAGATCCAACTCATGGAGAATACGCCTCTTAGCAATCTCACCAAACCTGTTCGTTGCATTGTCAAACTTGGTTCCTTTCTTCTATTTTTCTTCCCCGGCCTTCTATTTTCAATTCTTTTATCTTGTATTTCATTTCTGATTATTCACTTATTTCACTACTAGGTTGATGTTCCCAAATTTGTAATTAACTGAATCTCGTTTGAACCTTCGCTCTCATATGTACCCTATTAAATCTTTGTTAATGTGAGATTCAGCTATGGTCCTACAATTGTCGACTGGCTGATTCACATTATAATTTATGCAGGAGGTGTAGCGGTTACTTGGAAGCATGAGCTAGAGAAGGTAAATGAAGAAAATCTTAAGATTGTGTCTGAACAGCTAAGTCAAGCTTTCATTCCTACCTCTCCTTCCCAAAAGGTTCCTGGGATGGATTGGAGCAAGAAAATTGGAAGCTCTGACATTTCCTGCGATGCAAATGATTTTGAACACCTAGATTTTCTGGATTCTAGCAGTTTCGTTGTTGTTCATGGAGCAGGTGATCTTTCATATTTTGTTTCTTTTCCTGGATTTCTATTGAGCACATTATGCATGAACTTGGAATTATTTATCATCTGTACTTTCTATATTTTGGAGTGCTTCGTAGGCTTTAATTAACCAAAGATATCCTATTTTAAGAAGATGTTGAACTTCTCTTCTATGTTTTGTTTTTGCCTTTAGGTTCTTTTGGGCACTTCCAAGCCAGCAAATCAGGGGTTCACAAGGGAGGATTAGACCAACCAGTCGTCAAGGCTGGTTTTGTTGCAACACGTATTTCTGTAAACTTTCATCTCCATGTCCTTTGTTTGGCGTTCCTCGTAATGTTTTGCGACCACATGAGAGTTCTATGGAACTGCAGCTATGGAGCTTATGGCACTTTGTGTAGTAAACTTCAATTATCTTTTATTTTTAATGTAATATGACCAAGTTTGCAGAACCTAGGTTTATAAGCACGATTGAGTTTAGAAGTATAAGTTTTAGGCCCTTAGCTTAAGTCTGTTAGGGTTCTCATAATTGATGACCTTTTGATTTCTGTTTATGCTTACCTCCATGAAAACCTAGCAGAGCTAGGTTTACTTTAGTAAGCATTGACATGTTATAACTTGATTCCAGCTTTGGAATCTTGAGTGTGTTTTATCGACACTAAATGTATCATGAAGATTGTTTTAAGCATTGTCAAGTTGGTAATGGCAAAATATCTTCTTGTGCAATGTGGTTTATTTTGGATCCATTGGACAAAAATATTACACGAATGAAGAACCTCACTAACTGGGAAGGGCAGGTTCTTGTGAACACTGGCATAATTTTTAATCACTTAATTGTATTTTTTTTGTACTTTTGAATCCTTGCTTCTACGACTGGCGTGGAAGTTAGAATTTTAACCTGGGCCAGTTTTACTTTACATCTTTTGAGTGAACATGGTCTCGGATTCTGTTACTTTTGTATTGATTGATCTGTAGAATTTCTTTCTCATGCATCTAATCTTTATGCTACTTATGCTATAGAATTTTATATGAGTTTGACAAGTTGTACTGCTTACGTTTTATTTTCCTTTTCATTGTTTCATTTCAGGTAACAACTCTCAATCTTGAAATTGTTCGAGTGCTTGCTAGAGGTAGGTCTTGATCTAGTAACTAAAAGGAACTTTCCAATATTTCTTCTGTATATTCTTTTATCTCCTCTTCACGAACAAGAGCCATTTTTTCTGGGGAAGAAATGCTACACATTGTTAGGCAAAAACATTTGTCCTATTGTTTTTGTGCTTAATGATGCTAATTGGTTCAATGGTTCAAGTAGGTTTTATATATTAGCACACATCCCAACCTCACACAAGTAGGTAGCGTCTTGTTATGCCTAGAACACCAGTAGCATTGACTTTGACAAGGATTAAAGACCCTTCCTTTCACCATTGAAACATTGAAGTTGACCGATTGTCCCATGAATCACAATCCGGGTCAATATCACCCTTTTTTGAGATATGTCATACTCATTATATAAAAATTACAGAGTCTCAACCAAGTATTATATAGTTTTTATTGGATTCACAAAAACGTAGCTTGTTACGAAGTTCAATTATTTCTGTCTTGAAATGTTATTTTGTATGAAATGGTGACAGGTTAATAGGTTATACATTCCATTCCAATAATCCAGGGGTGAAAGGCCACTGTGTGTATGGTGCCGGAGCCAAAAGGCCTATAATTTCATTGACAACAAAATATTTGCCTCATTTTTGAAAATCTTTGGAAGCAGTTCATGATTATTATAAGTTGATAATTACATTATTCTGGAACCTTGGATGCATTGGCAGTAGAACTAGCACATAGAAAATATGAACATTTGATAATTCAGTTGTATAACTTGCGTCCATGAATGTAGCATGCTGTGTCATTGTAATCATGAAAAACAATTTTTCATAACAAACTCACTGAATGAACAAGATTATAAAACCAATTCAAGGCTCACCTAGCTTACTTTATTCCAAAACTGGATCTGCTGAGTGCCTGAATGGGAACTAGTTGTATCATGAAACAGTAACCCTGAAAAGAAATAACCGTATAGTTAATTGTCTGGAGAAAATCTTACACCCAAAAAAGGCCACTGAGTACTAGGCTAAGCAACTTCTGAAGGCCTTAAAACTGTCTTACAGAACAGGAATATCTTCTGATAAGAAGTCTATCCCAAAAAGGAATTTGTGGAATTTCATCAACTAGTTATGGATTGCCCATTTTTACAGATTTTGGATTACATTTATTTTACAGATGGGTGCAAATAAGGGAAAAATCAAAGTATTGCAACAGCGAGTGTAGTAACATCTTTTTCATGACGACATAGATGGCCATAGAGCACTGCCAATTTTTTTTTAAAAAAAATTTACGCAATTGCGCTTACATTAAAGAAAAGAAAATTCCCCCTTAAATACACGTGATGGCATTTTTTGTTTTCTGAACTTATGCCTCTTGAGTGGCTTTGAGTTTATTCTGTATTTCCTTTTGTTATATGGTTGCTAGGCTCTTCCGACCAGCTGTCTCTGTATAATTATTTTATGAATGTCAGCCTTGTCATTCTTATAAGGCTTTTCCTTGCAGAGGGTATTCCTTCAGTTGGAATGTCTCCGTTTTCTTGTGGATGGTCAACCTCAGAAAGAAATGTCAGAGGCATTGATTCAGAGTGTATTTTTTGTTTATTATATATGCATATTATATTGGACTTTTCTTCTTCGTCATTTCACTGATGAAGATTTAGTATTCACATGTAAGCCGGAACCCTTTATGTTTTCTCCTCAGATAGCATCTGCTGATTTGTCCATGGTGGCTGACGCTATTGACTCTGGCTTTGTTCCTGTAAGATAGTCCTTCAATTTTCATTTGCACGACAGATTTATATTGTAAAAGTTTTGTGTTCTATATATTTTCGTTTCCTTGGAACTAAGAGATCAGTTAAACTAAATGTACCCCAGCCAGAAAGTTCTTTCTTATCACCTATTGTGCTTCTTATCATGTCGTCGGTCCATTGCAATGATCAGTATCACAGTAGTTCACTGAAAGTTTTTGTAGATGTGAAAGAGGAAAAGTGAGAGAGAATGTGATAGTGGGTATATAGGGTAAATCGGGGATTAAAAGACGTGGTTTATGGGTTTAGCTGAAAAGCAGAGAGGGGTACTATAATATATGTGGGAAGGTTTATATTGTGAAAGGAGTCTTCTAGAAATTCAGTCGGAGACTAGAGATTGGATTTATGCTTTTTTTTAATGACTTTAGTTTGGGCTGTAATCTACTGATTTAGTTCAGTTAGCTATTCATTGCATGTGATCCTGTTATGTTCGGTTGTTTTGTCTGTGGGGAATACATTTCTGGTTTCAATTCATTGTAAGTCTCTGTTCATACTCTTTTTTTCATATCTTTGATTTGTGATGTATAAAAAAGGAATCTGGTTGATGGGAACTGTCTGATTCTGGATTGATGTTTCAGCTATTTCTATGTTCATAGATGTGGTTCTTATGCACAAGACTCTGCTTTGTGAAAGTTGTAGCTTATAAGCAGCTCTCATCATTTCTCTTTGCTCTTTTAATCTCCAAGTCTATACTCCATGACCTTCTGGTCTGAGAAGACAAATCTTTCATTCACTTCATTAATGGTTTAAGTTGGCTCCTATATCATATCAAAATTCTGGTAGTTCAACTAATTAACAGATGGAAAATAAGGACTTATTGAGCACCTCAAGCCTTAGGAAAGGGACAAGTTCTGCTTGTAAAAGAGTTGGCTGCCAGCTTCCAGCTACTTTTTCTCGTGGAACAATCTGACCAAAGCTATAGATAAATCAAATATCGGTAAATAAGTGTCCTTTCTCCTCCAACTCGGCTTGGTGCTAGAATATATTCAAGCTGATATGCTAAGGCTGATCTTTTGTTCTTCAAAGAACAGGGCTTTAAGGGGCATTCTTTGCATTCCATACATTACACATTCTTTTGCAAAATCATTTAGTTCTCAGAGTCGAGTTTTGGTAGCTTTGATGTATGGGAGACCTCTGAGTTTCGATTTTGGAGGCACTAGCATGTTAATACAATATGTTTCTAGAAATTATGACAAAAACAAATTTGCATCCATTCACAAATTGGTTTGAAATTAAAGTTGACAAAGCCTCTAAGACTCTTGTTCTCCATATCAAATACATGTTTGCTGGTGTATAACAGTATATGTATTATTGTATATTTCCATAAAAGAAAACATTGATTTAATACTGTTAGCTGATCTGACCCAAAGGTTTAGTATATTCTATAGAACTTCTGATAAGATCAATTAGCCCACAAGCAGATATGTGACTCAGGGAGATGGTAGAAGATGGTTGTTATTCACCGATAGCTGATTAATTGGGCATCCTTTTAGGATGAGCCCCATGTTTTGTATTTATTGATGATCATTAATTTCATTTGTCATCCTTAATCCTTTTCTATAGCACATGGTTTTTTTTCCTGATGAAGGGGCTATCATTCGTTATTTTTATTCTCTCCTTTTATGTACAGGTTTTGCATGGAGATGCTGTACTTGATGAGAGACAGGTATGGTCCTTCCAATGATATATGAATAGCCTTGCCATAACCGAATTAAAATTGGCATCTTCGATTTTTCTTACAATCAGGGATGCACTATATTAAGTGGTGACGTTATTGTACGCCATCTCGCGGCCGCCTTGAGACCTGAATATGTTGTATTTCTTGTATCCTTTTTCCAGACATTTTTAGTGTTTCTGTTTATTGTCCAGAGTTTCTTTAGATTGGCATAATATGCCATGAATTTACAGAAGCATCAACACGTTGGTCAATATATTGCTGAATTAACTCTGAAGTTGATGTCTGCCGCACTTTTGTAAGCGTAGTTCACAAGTATCACAATAACAAAATATTTTCCTTGTGTCCAATTAACAAAGATTTTAGACAGATGTGTTGGGTGTGTATGACCGTCCACCTGCGGAACCTAGTGCAGTGCTCTTGAAAGAGATCGGTGAGTAATCATATTCGCTATAATCTATGTATCATGTACTTGAATCTTTCAACTGAATGGGTACTAAACTGAATTCCCATGGCAGCTGTGAATGAGGAAGGAAGCTGGTCTATCATCAACCCAAGACTTCAGGACATGAATAAACAAGGTTTGTAAAAGTAAACTTCAAAGCCAAAAAAATGGGTATATTTGATTCAAAGAAACATTTCTGCTGCGTGCTTTTTTGTCATCAGTACAATTTGTTATCAAAATGGTTACTTTCATTTGTGTCATAGAACTACTTCAAAGATCACACCCCTCTCACATGCAATCAGGAGCTGCCTTAAATTAAATATATTGGGCATTCAGAATTCCTCCTTCCTTTACATGATCTAGGGATTACAATCTTTAGAATAATGCATGTCTTAGTAAATATGCAAAATACCAACTTGCATATACAATTCATAAATATGGCCATTTTCATGTTGATTTGATGACAAGTTTGATTCTTTTTAGTAGAGAATAAGAATAGGTTGTGCATTTGCTTGTCAACAGTTGAAATAACAGTAGCAGCGCATGATACAACTGGGGGAATGGTGACCAAGATAGCAGAAGCTGCAATGATTGCAAAACTGGGCATTGATGTCTACATTGTTCAGGTGATGATTTTTCGAACACCTGGATTTGATTTGGATTTCGTCCTTGTATCATGTGAATTTGTGTATAGCTTGTAAGAAGGGGATACTGAGAATGTGTAATAAAAACAGGCGGCGTCAAGCCACTCATTGAGGGCCTTGAGAGGAGAAGTGAGAAGTGCTATTCCTGATGATTGGGATGGGACTGTTATAAGGTTTGTTGGGAAAGGAATTGGTGCCACTTGATAAAACCTTTTATGAAGCATAAACAGGGAAGCAGGTCAGAGGCAAGACTCTTACGTGGTTTACCTAGGAACTGTTTGACCCTGTATTTTTTATGTCGGACTTGTCAGCTCTTTGTCCATTTTTATTCACCCTTAAAGGTCCAACTTGCAATCTCTTTCCTAAATACTATATCGAATTCCAGATAGTTTGGAAATGGAAAATGTTTCCTCTCGGAAATCACTATTAACTTCATCTACGAGATAGCTAAGGTGAATTGTAGATCTTGCTTGCAATTTGACTTTTTGCGGGAAAATTATTAACTTGACATTTTACAGTAAGTTTTTTGCCATGCTTCCCCGATATATGGTCAGAGCCTACCCCAAGATAAACTATACATGCCAAAAGGGGAGATAGTGAAGACTTGTAAAACTTAACAACAACAGTTCAGCGCTTGCAATTAGTTCAATTCAAAATTTAACAACCACCCCGTAATGATTATAATAACAAGATCATGAAATAGTGTTCACATAATTCCTCAAGAATCAAAAAAGTGAAGGAGAATGGGGATATCCATGGGGAAATCAAACCTATTTATAGTTTTACTTTTCAAACATTCAAAGTGCTAATGCAAAGTCTTTAATTTGACCGAAGATACAATACCTCTCCACACAAAGCAGCACAAAAATATAAATAAATGAAAAAGGCTACTTATAGTAGATGGCCATATTAAATGTTTTCATAAAACCCACTGCTAAACTAGAAATATCAGCAGTCAACAAAGGACATATGCCCCAAGGCACAAGAATTTACTTCGGGCCAATGTCCTTAAGGGCACAAATCTGCTCCTCTCCCATAGAGGACATCACAGTAACAACCAAATCTTTTCCATCAGCGAATCCATCCTTAATCTGCAAACCAGAAGTTATATTACTCAACAAAAGCTCAATATTCACGCAACAAAAAAATGGAAAATCTAGTGTACTCCTGAAATATATAATCCCTTAGTTTATACACTAAGGGGCAGCTAGCAACGATTTTTTGCTTAGTTTATACGAGTACAATAACAAGGAGTACTCAAAACTTTTTCCCTCTGGAAGCCTAACTTGGGAGGGTCAAGCTTTAAACCCCAGCTATTTGCATAGTAAATAATTCCCTTGATATCCTCTGCCACTACCCAAGGCAGAAAATAACAAAATTAAAGATTTCTACGTTCAGGGAGAAACAAAAAGTTTAAGGCGATTAGGAGAAGGTTGGTATGGATGGCTCACTATTTACTTCTCAATTGTGGAAGAGGAAGACAGTCCTGACAGTCATTTATTCCTCCAATAATATTAAGTATCTTATATAGTCATGTTAATCAACAGACTAATGACCTTATGCCACTAAAGTTCTCCAGACCATTTCCCCATTAGCTCGTCACGTACACACAATAAAGAAGTAGACTTGAGGCTCCACTGTTACTTAACTTCTTTAACTTTAACTCAACTTTATGTAAATTTGGTTTTCACATCTTTACTCTATAGTATTCCAAAAGAGAGAGACTATGAATCTGAGCAATATCATACTATTGAAAGCTCTATTTCATGCTCACTAACCTGAGAAAGCAGATTTTCATCGGTTGGAAGCCTTAGGTCATCCTTGGTATTACCATTTTCAGTCAGCAGACTCACCTGAAATCATCCCATCATAATTTAATGTCTAAACAAGTTAAGGAGAACTTTGTAAACATGTACAAGCGAAAGTAGGGTCATACAAATCCATCCTCAGAGATATCAATCAGCTGATAGTCAGTACGGGTAACATGAGGGACCTACATTGCCATTAAACAACCAAATAAAATTAACTAGAGCTTGCAATCATGAGAAAAAAGTGAAAACGTAGAACAATCCAGACAAAAGGCACATACATCACAGTTGTGGGAAGAAGGAACAATATCTTCAAGCTTCTTTCCATTGAAGATATCAATTCCAACAAAGTGACATTTGGCATGACCATGCTTTCCAGTCTTGGATGTTGATACCTCAACAACCTGTTAAACCAATGAAAAATTAATAAATATGAGAAATAAAAAATACCCAAGCATTATGGTAGTATACTAGTATTTTTCGTTTAGCAAAAACACATTAATTCAACTTGCAACAATCTTTAATAGTGTAGTCTACCAGAAAAGAATTAAAAAGCAACCCTCGAAACATAAAACTACAAAGTTGAATTTCGTACCTTCAAAGCTTGCCAATCATAGTTAGCTAAAACCATAAAGTATACAAGATTCATATCACCAGTAAATTTTACCAAACAAGTTCACCTATACCAGTATCCAGAATATTCATTATTTAACATGAATTAGTATTCTCAAACAAAATTCAATAATCGTCCGGGTATCTTAGCTACTACTACATGCTTGTTAAAATCTTCAAATGAATAGTAATTCAGATGCGTCATCAGCAAAATCAGTTACCTAATTTGATATTTTTTTTAACAAAATTGCTCGCTATGATAATTGACTCAATCACAAATATTCCGATATGTTTTAAGGACCTCAAACATATAACCTACCGTATATCCATAATCTCATAGGCAAGTTCCAATATTAATTACCTTACAACATATAAGACATCTCTAATTTTATTTCAAACAGAACAGTTTAAAAGAATCGAATCGAAATCGTCCTCATTCAAAATTAGGGCATACAAAATCCTGATCACATTATTCAGAAACAAAGAACTGCAAGAACACAGATCTATTGAAACAGATACCAAATAAATGAAACCAAGGCAGGCGGATCTAAATAGTGAAACCGATACCTTGCAAGGACGATTCTTGATGACGATGTAACCGTTTTTACGGATGGTACCAGCTTGCTGAGGGAAAGTCTTGGAAGCACCGGCGTCGGCCTTAGACTCGAAGTGGTGCTCCTCGTCCGACATGGTAGCTCCGGGAAAGGGATAAGAAGATAATTCAAGGGGAGGAAAAGGAAGATGGTAGGGAAAAAGTAGCAAGAGGTGAGAGAAAAAAATTCTGAGATTTTATACTATTTATAGGGGCATATACGGAACACTAAATAATAGTAAAAAGCATCTAGGGTTTGTTCGGGGATGCCTCAGATGTGATTTGGATCGTTAGATTAACATTCTTGATTATCCATAATTCCTATTCTCTGCGTTACATCCACGCATACATGTAGGCTGCCACTTTCTTTGTTTTGTTGACGAATGCATTTGGTTGACTAGTGAACTCAACTTTTTATTTTTTATTGGATAATGTTTGAAATAAAAGTGTGTCAGAACGAAATTATAATGAGAGTTGAGTATATAATGAAGGTATATTTTAGCATTCTCTCTTATAAAAGTGGAGTATATATTATATAATTAAAATTTTACTAATTCCATATATGTTTTCCTCGAAGAAATAACATTTTTAAACATTTCAAACACTTGTAATGAATTACAGCTGTGTAATTTCCCTATTTAGAGTTAATTAAAAGTTTTTTCAAATGGAAGAGTTAAAATTTTGTTTGCTATTTTTCTAGTAATTTGTTTACAAAAGAGTAGAATACAAGATTTGGTTCGCATGCTTGATAAACAATATTAATTGAGTTAGAGTTACACCTCGTAGATCTGTTGTAATACATTTATTTAATATTGATTTTAATTTTTTTCTTTGAGAAATATAAGATAATTTTATCAAAATTATTGATTGTGGGTTTGATCTCATAACCTCACTGTTGGATTCTGAAGATATATTAGTTTTGTAAGTTCTGATTTCAGAAGCAAATTGGCTCAGAAGCCACATAACACGTCAGCAGAGCTTTGTCATCTCAGAAGGTGTTGGAAATTCAGAAAAACATTCAAGACTCAGAACTTTAAGAAGTTCCTCTGATGTACTGCAAGGACAATTTAATCTTTCAGCGCTAAAAGTCAAGAAAGTTAATTTTGCATTTAATGCCGCCGCGCGCTCTGTCCCGAAGTCCACTACAATACAAAATCTGTTGCAAAATCAGGATCAAGAATTTCTCTGCAAATCTCATCTGCAACTACCGTACAAAGTGGACCTCCAAAATCAACTTAATACAGCATGGCGCAGATCAGAGTTGGACGAGCTACTCTAACAGATTGTTAACGGAAACAAGATTGAGAGACAACGGCAGAATCCTTGGCAACTGTCCAAAAATTAATGGAAACATTCTCTCCCTCTATAAAAGGATGATTTTCGCCATTGAAGAAGGTTGCCGAAACTAACGAAAGAATTCAAGAGTGAACCAATTCTCAATCTACTTGCAATCTTCTTCTAGCAAACATTCAAATTTTATCTGTTTGTACTTGAGCTAAATGAAACAAAGTTCAGAAGCTCATTAAAATTGTTTATCTATAAACTGTTGTAAATCACACTAAGCTGAGGGTAAGTTAGTGTGAGGGAGCTTGATGATCTCATAAGGAAGGTACTTAAGAGAGACGAAACTCAGAACTTCAGATACAGAAGGACGGTACTCCTGTATTAGTATAGCTCAGGCAAGACTATTGAAAGGAACTTTGGTCTCAAGTTGTAAAGGGTTTGCTTTTCACTAGAAGAAAAGCCACTAGTGAATTAAATCTTGGACAAAATATACCAAGGACTGGATTAGCAGAGACTGAACCAGGATAAAATTGCTGTTTGCTTATTTCCCAACTCTGCTCTATTTTTGTGTTTATTTAATTCCGCAACTAAAACACTTAAAACATAAAAAGGGGACTCTGAGTAAAGAACAATTACTCAGAAGTACCTTCAGAAATAACCTTCTGAAGAATACAATGAACTTAGAGAAAGAGTCATTCACTCCCCTCTGACCTATTTTATCACCCTACTGGTCCTACACTCATATTTCTTGAATTTTTAAAAAATGGTGACCATTAGACCAAGTTTAGCGTTTAATTTTTGAAAAATGCATTAAATTTTTTTGAATGCAAGGAAGAATGCAATTTATGAATGAATTTTTTTATTTCATACTTTTATAATTTACTTGCATATTTTTAATTTAATTACAATTTTCTCAACTATCATTCATGATTTATTTGTATATTCTCGTGTCTAAGCTTTTTATGGTATAATGACACACCATTTAAACTTTATTATAAATTTTTGTTGGATACAAATTTTAAGTAAAGTTTTGTTGCTTCTAAGTAAAAAAAAAGTCTAAATTGTCACAATATCACTTAGAAGAATGAAACGTTTAGAAGAAAAGCAATTCATAGGCAACATACAAGTCAAAAGATATGAGATAAGAGAATGACCTCATAAGCATTAAAGTCTTTAGAGGAACCTTTGCTTTGAAAGACAACTATTGGAGTATGCTTCATCTCAACATGAAAACTTCAAAGGAACCATAAGGTCAAAACAATAAAATTAACTTATCATGATAGTTAATTCCTCTATAAAACACATTTAATGCCATTGAGCTAAAAAAGCATTAAACTTGGGAAAATGACGCAATGATGTTGACATCCAGGAAGCAAAAACATCTGTTCTCCCTTACAGTAGACAATCATACTATGTGGGGATCAATTGTGTGTTATTTGATTTCTCAACAAAATATCCCTTGTTATCGAATTAGATTGCTAAGTCTAGATAGATAAATCAACGAACAGAAATCGAATTGATCTTTGGTGATAATGGCTTGAGTCTGTGAGGCAACGATCTTATTCTCTAATACAGTCCAAGCACGACGGGAAGACCTTCAAACCTATGAATAGAAGATAAGTTTGAGAAAAAGAACTTGATGAAGTTTTATTCAATCTCAAGAGGAAATACTCTCAAACTTCACATTTAATCCACGACAATCTTACATTCAAAATATGCTTGTAATTAAGTCTTGCTGAAACATCGTTCAAAAGCTTAAAAATTTAATTCTCAAAATTTGAATTCACTAGCTTAGTCGCTAAGTTAGTGCGAGGGAGTTCAGATACTAGAAGAGGACGATACTCATTGTATTGGTATAGCTCATAGCTTAGATACAACAAAGAGAGTACTTCATTATTGGTAAAGCTCAAATTCTGAGATTGTTGGATGATACTTCAATAAAGCAATCAACATTGTAGTAGTTTGTTTCTTCATCCAAAGAAAAATCAATAGTTGATTAAAGTTTTGACAGAGATTCAAAAGACTGGATTAGAGGTTGAACCATGATAAAAACTTGCGTTTGCACATTTCTAACTAATTATTTGTTTGTCATTGCATATAAAATTCACATATTCACCATCACTCAAAGTAAGAGACTGCATCAAATGGCATAATATGAGAAAAGTTAAAATTTGTTTTTACTCAGATTTTGCTTCAGAGGCACTTATCTACAAAGTCTCTGAAAACTGTGAAAAACTCGAAAAGAGTCATTCACCCCCTTTGACTAGTTTATCACCCCTATTGAGTTCAACAATTTTTATACCTTCAAATAAAATGGCACATTAGATATACTTAGATAGTTTAATTCCCTGACATGACAATTTTACCATAGCATATAAAAATTTTCATAAAAAATATATGGGAGAAATAACATATTTTTGAGAGTTTAGATATAAATAGATGGGTTTGTCCAAAGTATGTTAGAGATAAAATTGTCATGAAACTAAAAGAAAACTAGAGTGTTGTATTGTTTTCCTTTTCTTAAAAGGAATATTTGCTGCAATTTTATATGCAACTGGCAATGATTGAATGAAAAGAAAAATTCTCAACTTATTCTAGATGTCACTTAAATTTGGAAATTTTAGAATTTACAATTTTTATCTTAACCACTATATCAATATTTCAATCACTTGTATTTGAAATTAAAATTAACAGAAGTAGTTTAATTCGTTTTATCCTTTAGCAAAAGGACTTGCAACTTGGCAAAGGTGATGGCTACAATTGTATTTGACATCAGAGAATAATACATGAAAATTTGTACGAATACAATCAGCTACTTTTCATGAAAATCGCAATATTGAATTAATATTGATTTCTTTTAAGGTGATTGAATTATTATTAATTTTTAATCTCAGAAATGTTATTTGAGTTCTTAAAAATATCATTTTTTTTCTTTTTATTCGAAAGTTGACATGTGAGATTAGACATATTTATGATGATTTTATTTTAACAAAGTCTTTATTATTTTGTTTCTTATTATTATTGGATTAATGATGCGATGATTGATCCAATGATAATAAAATACAAAGTATTAACTTTGTTAGAATTTATGCTGACATTAATGACGCAAACTGTATCAATAATGCTAATTTTAGAGAAAAAAATGTGGGATTTGAGAGTTGGGGACAAAAACCGTTGGTTATATTAATTTTGAAGTGTATGTGTTTAATGTTTAGTTACATAAACATTACACTGTGCAAGGGGCTTATCTGTGATACGACATCGTTCAAAGAGTTTCCCCGCAACATATCATTCTTGATGAGAAAGCCGCGAGAGCAGCAGAAGTGTGAAGGAGCGAGCAAGAATTCCAACTGAAAAATGGCGATATCAGGAGATCTAAGGGTCTCTGCAATTTTTTCATCTTACCATCACCCGCTTCGAAGCTCTTTGTCTCTTTCCACTTCAAAGGTTCCTACCTCTTTTGCCATTTCTTCAGCACCTCATATACTCGCGTTATTAATTGTTTCTATTTTGCATTTCTGTATGTATGTATGAATAATTGTGTAATCCTCACTTTCTGTATGCCCATAAGCTCACTTTTTCTGCTATTAAAATTAAAAAACTTAAAAAACCAGGGAAATGAAATGGGCAAAATTGGGATCTAGGCGAATTGCGATTTTTTTTTGTTTTGAATGAAATAAAGCATGCGCGTTTTGTGAAATTGGGTATATCAACTTACCAATAATGGGTGTACTTTTATTGTTGAGGATATGGGTTGAATTATTTATACTTTCTCACTTGGGTACTCATGTGATTGCTTATAATTCGACTCCAATGATTTGAATTCAGTACCTTATATTTGAAATTAGTTTAAATTTTTACTCCCTGTTCCATTTTTGGGTTATTCGATCCATGTTCCAAATTAGGATTACAAATCATCCAATTGAGGTTTAAGGTAAATGCCACTTCAATTTGGCTGAAGAGAAAATTGAACAATTTGGTGTTGAATAGAGTTACTTGAGTTGAAGTATTTGGTGACAATGTTGCTACACAGCACCTCATGCTTTAAGATTTAAAATTCATCATAGGTTTGCTTTAAGGTTAGACTCTCTTACAGCTTAATTCTTACCATGAGGCCATCCAATATTTAGCTTTAATCATGCTGCTGTTAATTCATACCTCCTCATGTCAATTGTTTAGTTTCTCTCAATATTTCATTCTAAAAAATTTCTTATTTGACTTGTTAGCGCACGTGGATTTAACATGGAGGTGTCGATTCTCATATCCTTTTGGTGATTTTGTTAGTGATTACGGAGTTAGTACTCCCATTTATATTTTTTTGGTGGTTGAGGAATAAGCACTCTATGTAACATCTATTCTTTGTTGACTTTTGTGTATTTTTTTTTGTGTGGAACAGCAAAATCCTTTCTACTATGACTCGGTGAAGAGTTTTTTTATAATACCAATGTTGTTGATTGTTATAGTTCCCTCTTCTCTTCCAATCAATTATACTATTATATATGAAGATAATGAAGGAGAAGGACATTGGTTGTGAATTATTTGACACCACCATTATTGGTGCTATTTTAAGTTATTGTTTGCTTTGGGACCATGATTCATGGCCTCCAACTCAATCGTTGCGAATTAAAAGCTTACTTCTTGTGGTTATCATTACTTTTTCCTGTGCTAACTGCAAATTGAAACCTTACTTATGGTGATCATCACATTTCTAGTATGAATATTAACATGAAAGAGCAATAGGCATATTCTGTTTCTGCCCGTATCAACTAATCAGGTCGATTTTGAGGGGATGGTTCGCAAGTGATAATGTTTAGGGACAAAATGACATTATCCAATTGCCACTAAGTGATGGTATTTGCTGGACTTGAAAGACGGCAGCTGCGTAGTTACCGTAGTAATTTTGTTAATGAAAGGCATTTGTACTTATGGAGCAAAACTATGTGATGATCAACTCATGCTTATAAGAATATTTGTCAGTTATTTGGATTTAGCACAAAAAACTACAACTGTATGATGCTTTTGTAGCTATTAGCATTTCATTTTTGTTTTTTCATTTCTGATTGCATTCGTTTAATTATAAGAGTTCTTGGAAGACATCCACTTAAAATGGCCTGCCAATAATTTGCTTCACTCATTTATTCTGTAATATACAGGTAGAGTTCAATGGATTCCCCAGTGGAGGATCTGGAACTTTCTCAAGCAATCACAAATGGTCAGCTGTGATGCTTGATAGATGTAAAACACTGCATGATCGCACTCCTCTTTGTTCTAAGATTACTAGAACTTTAGTAAGTGAAGAAGCCGAAAACTTTCTCTTGCAGGCCATAAACATGAATTTCTTCGAGCGTTTAAACCTAGCCTGGAAGATAGTATTCCCATCCCCAGCAAGAAGGAAGAGCTCAAATGCAAATATTGCCAAACAGAGATTAAAGATGATTCTTTTCTCTGATAGATGTGCTGTCAGCGACGAGGCAAAGAGGAAAATTGTGAACAACATCGTTCATGCTTTATCAGAATTTGTGGAGATAGAATCACAGGACAAAGTCCAGCTGAGCGTGACAGCAGATTCTGATGTTCGAACTGTGTACTCAGTTTCTGTCCCTGTTAGACGAGTACGGGCAGAATATCAGGAAGCAGAAGGGGCTGGTTCCATAACAAATATCGAGTACAAGGATGCTGGAGAAACTTCTGGTTCAGTCGATGTTCGGTTTGATTTCTTTGTCCCTGAGTAGCTGATTTTCAAAAGGCCTTGAGTGAGTAATAACATGTTAGCTAGCATGTTTTCCATCTTTTGATATTTAACTTGGGAGATAGGCCTATGCTTATTTGTACATATGAAATTCTTGTTTGGTAATTAAAGATTTTTACCCTCTCTTTGAATTTGAAGTTTATCAAATGATTTAGTTAAAACTTAAAAGTATGTAATATTCCCTGCTGCGTCTGTCATTTTTGTGGCTACTTTGTCAAAAAATTTGAAGCTACGTTATTACTCGAGTTATTCAGTTGATGCTTCCATTATCGGAACTGGTTGGGCACCTAAAACGTGTTTAACATGTATTGGCTTGGAGAACATTTTTGCAAGAACTTCGCCAGGGAAAATAAAAATTTAACTTTTTCTCAAACATTCAATACTTTTTGATTAGGGATGTCAATGGATCCTGGACCCGGTCCGTATCTGTTTTTTAAGGTCTGGATCTTAATTTTATAGATCCGTCAGATCCGGGTTCAGGAAAACGGATACGGATCCGGATCCTGATTTTACAATGAAACCTAGATCCGAACCCGGATCCGTAATTAAAGATTAATTGTACCTTTTTATTTATTATTTACCTTGAAAATATTGGATAATTAATATTATTTGAGATCTATGTAAATCCAATTGCATGAACATAATTAAATGAGCATGTAAACTATTTAAAATAAGGTGAAATTTGCAAGTATGAAAGTTGAAACTAAGAATTTGATGTTAATTATATGGACCCGTTT
The DNA here is from genome assembly GCA_949673415.1 of Euphorbia schlechtendalii. NCBI lineage: Eukaryota > Viridiplantae > Streptophyta > Magnoliopsida > Malpighiales > Euphorbiaceae > Euphorbia > Euphorbia schlechtendalii. The sequence goes on along the minus strand of CATIWQ010317547.1, from coordinate 6,220 downwards.
TGGATCCGTTTATGGACCCGGATCCGTGAGATCTGGATCCTAAAATTATGAATCCAACGGATCCGAGTCAGATCCGGGTCCAATACATTCAAACGGATCCACATCGAGTCCAAGCTCCTGTCCGGATCCGGCCCTTTACCATCCCTATTCGTGACTTTGGCTTTGTTTGATGGTAGTTCTCCGTGGTTCATTAAAGTATGGAATGGTACGGTATCGTACAATATTGTTCTTTTAAAATTTTGTGTTTGGATAGCTAGTATGGTATGGTTTTTATTAAAATTTAATTTAATTTAAAAGGAAACCATGAAAAACTATAAAATCCGTGGTTCTATTTTCATGATTTCATAGAATCATGAAAAAATCATGAGAAAATCGTACCATAAAAATAACCATACAATAAAGTGATTTTAAATTAAAACCATATCATGAAAAAATCACGAACTAAACAAGGCCTTAACCTATGTCCTATACTCAAATATCTTTCGAAAAAAATACAGTAAATTTCTAGAAATTACTAAAAAGTAAAAACACAAAGTATAAAATTAAGAATTTGCTGAGGAAGTTTTCTTTTTCCCATTAAAATTACATAGAAACTAGAGAGTAGTATAAAATTCAACGCCAAATAGCAACGACAAAGGTTTAAAATTTTTTAGGTATACAAGAGAAAAGAATAAAGAGGCGTCGGGAAGCAGTGGTGGCGCAGTCAAACAAAGTAAGTGAAGGGCATGAATCAGTCGCAAGACAAGGCATCATTCTTCCATAGTAGTATGATTAGGTCGAAATTGAAGAAGAAAGGTCCAAATCTTATTGATTTGTAATTACTCGTCGCTAATTTACAAAAACCATTCATTTTCCTAGTGAATGGGTAGATGGCGAGCTTCTGTTTCGCTTCTCCTAAACCATGTAGCCAGAAAATCCCCTAATTCCTCCGTTTCACATGATCTCTCTTTGCGCCTCCCTAGAATTCTGCATCCTTTGAACAACTGTGTTAATCACTTCAATTTTAGGTCCTTTGCTGCAATCCCATCTCGGGCTTCTGTTTATAGCAACGATATTGAATATGGGTCTCATGATTTCGCTCTCGATTATTCCCTCGTGCCTAGGGAAGATGAGGATATTTCAAAAATTCCTGTTAAAGCATACTTCCTTTGTACCAGGTCTGTTTGCGCAACTGGGTTTGTTTTAATTGTTTATACTTTCTGTTCTATTTTTCAAATTTCTTTGGAGAGCTTATTGCCTTATGCTTTTGTTTACTCTTTAGTACTGTCTGATTCTATTGGTTCGTGGATTGCGCAATTGGTTCTATTCTCAATTGCCATCTTCTTGTTTTCTTCTGAACTTCGTTTCAACCAATAAAGCCACAATTTTTACAAGAGAGCAAGACGTAACAAAGCTTTAGATAACCAAATGCTTTCTTATATCAATTGCATATAACCAGTATTGATGACCTTGTCTGTTTCATAAATGGAAATTGATCGAATGCCAGTCTTTGCTAGTGAGGGTGCTTGGATTAATTAGCAATTTGTCTTTAGAAATGCAGTTATGTTTTTGAAGGTGTTATCTTTATAATATTTATGTTTAATCTCTCCTGGGTGGTAGTTGATGATGGCGGGTTCTTCTCTGTAGTTTCTGTTTCCTCTTTGTCTTACCCCTCTTTGTGGTTATTTGTTTCTTTTGATTATTTGTTTTCTCAGATTCATGGTTTTGGCAGTATTGATTTGAAGACCATGCAAGCTGAGAACTTTAGCAATGTTGTTCCTCCCAGCTCCCGTTCAACAAATTATATGGTCCTCAGATATGTTGATTTTCCTCCAGAAGTTTCAGTAAGATGATCCTTTTGAGTTGGTTTACTATTTCATTTTCAGCCCTGGGTTTCTTCCTTATAAGTTTGTCATTTACTTATGGTCTTCAAGCACATTTATCTGCACCTATTTTTCTTCCGTAAGGAGGTGCAGGGTTGTTGAGGGAATTTCAGTTACATGCTTCTGCCATTGATTTTCAGTTCCTAATATTTATCCAGGGTCAATATTAGGTGTTTTAATTGGATGTGATGTTGTTTCCGTCAGTTAATTTTCTAGCCGTGCTAAATCATTCCGAAATTTATGTTCTTCCTTTCAATTGTGTTATTTTATCGCCATATTTCATAATTTCCGACTTCGATGCAGGCACTTGGAGTCAAAGATTATATCAGTTGTCGATACATGGTCGTTTTCCAATACGGATCTGCTGTTCTCTTTAATATTGAGGATCATGAAGTTGAAAGTTACTTAGATATCATTAAAATATATGCTTCTGGGTTGCTTCCAGAGATGAGGAAAGATGGTAAGTTTCATCGAAATGATTCTCTGCTTTTGTCTGTGTAAAAGATACCGTTTGCTAATACTGCTAAATTCTTCAACTTCATTCAGTGATTATTTTGTTTCAGTCTTGCTCTCTCTTCATCCAATAAAATTGATGCTGAGGTGTCGTTTTTGTGCTTGCATTAGATTATGCCATAAAAGAGAAGCCACTTCTGGTAGAGGATATGCAGGGCGGCCCAGATTACATAGTTCTCAAAACCTTAGATATTGATAGTATTCGCATCATGGGAAGTGTGCTTGGACAAAGTATTGCTTTGGATTATTTTGTTTCACAGGTATTGTTTTCCATACTTGGTTTTTTGTTATAATATTCCTGAATCTATCTGTAACATACACAATGAATGCAGGTTGATGGGATGGTAGAAGAGTTTGCTGGCATAAATCGGGGGATGGAAAAAACTGGAACTTTCACAATGGATAGGAAGAAGCTGCTTCAACTTGTTGGAAAGGCTAATTCGAATCTAGCTGATGTCATTCTCAAAGTCGGTCTTTTTGAGAGGTAATTTGACCGCATAGTTGTATGCATTCTACAGTAAAGGTGGCATTTTGATGAAAACCTACCTGGTAAATGTTGGTCAGGTCTGAGATTGCGTGGAGAGATGCAAAATATGCACAAATATACGAGTATCTTAGGGAGGAGTATGAAGTAACTCAACGCTTTGGGAACTTGGATTTCAAACTAAAGTTTGTGGAGGTATCATAAATTCAATAACACTTTTCAACTTTGTGGTTTTGTATTTGAATTCTTGTTTTGTTCATGGGGCAGCACAACATTCATTTCCTTCAAGAAGTTATTCAGAACAGGCGATCCGATCTTCTAGAATGGTGCATTATTTTCCTGTTAAGTATTGAGAACATTATATCAATATATGAGATAGTTCAGGGATAAGGTCCTTTTGTTTTGCTGGGCAGATCAGAATGATCAATTACTGCAAGGTTACTACTTATTTATACATGGTATATCAATTTCTCAGTTTTGTAATAACATTCAAGGTATTAAATATAGTGCAACTACATTTTTTTTATGTTTTTCTTTCATCAATTGAGGAAAAAATCGCAACAAATTGTTGAAGCTTCAATTTTGCGTGTTTATTATTTTATATTGAATTCAGTTCAATACAATTGAAAATAGCCTTGAAGGTCATTAAGCTCCTCAATTATAAATAAATTGTCTCAAGCATGCAAGCTTTGCAGCTGCCCTGCTGACAGTAAAAATTCTCAATAGTTAATTTTAAAATTCTGTGATTGTTTTCCATCTTCCTTTCATGCATGCTTTTATATGTTTTTGGCTTATTAAATACACAGTTTGTTACGTAAAATTAAGATATTAAGGCTAGATTAATACTATTTCTTTTTTTAAGTAGTCTATTTACGTATTTCATACTTTTTAATAAAACAATTAATAAGAGTATACATGTACTATCTCCGGTACCAAAGATTGTCATTTTAATCAAAATTTTATTTTCTCTTTTGTTTGTCATTCTCATGTATCAATGCAACATTTAACATTTTTTCCTAATTTACCCTTGTATTAATTAAGAAAGAAATTAAGTATACATGAAATTATAAGGTAGTATATAAGAAAAGAGAGAATTTTATGATAAAGTAAAAAGGATAAATAAGTAAGTTTAATAGAGTAATAAATGTTTTATTGATCTTGATGAAATCTTAAAACGATAATCTTTCAGGACCGGAAAGAATACTAATCTACTCTTAATGTTTTAAAAATTTTGCATTTAATACTATTAAAACAACAAGAATAACTAAGGGTTTACATGGAAATGAATCATGAAATTGGAATGAATTATTATCTAGGATATTCATATTAATGTACTACTGAAAACCGGAAGGAGTTTTTTATTAAAAAATGTGAAATATATTAAATTAAATTATTTGCCATTTTAACCTCTATATTTGAATTAACTATTTCTGGCAAAATTAGCCGATTTCATTTTTTAAACAAAAAATTATTAATAAGACATTTTGTTTTAAAGGAACCTGTGATTTGAACTCCATACCTATGTGGCTATGCCTTGTTAGGGGAAGGGGTGACTACTTGTGTACTTTATTTTCATGTCAAGTGAGTACATATGGTTTATGTATACGTGACTGCCTTGTGCTTGGCTACAAACGAAGACAAGACTAAAAAATTAAATAATATGGTTATGGAGCTGAAGGTGGTTACATTAATACATCTACGACATTTCCTTTTGAAAAATAATCAGTTTAGTTCAGTTTAATTAACTTATAAAAAAATTTAAGAAAATAAATAGTAGCTACTTAGTAACAAATTTTATTCAATTACTCGCTATTGTTTTAGCAATGTTTTGAGTAGTAATATATTGAGTTAGGTGCGAGAAATGGATAGGAGGGATGATGACGGTGATTATTATGGGGAATTATTGAAAATAACTTGGATAATCTCTGAAGTTGTGATAACACTTTCAGATTGAAATTAATTTGACGGTTCTCCTAAATTTTTTAATTGGATAAAATCAAAGTAAAACTCAAGAACTTAGAATGAATTTTTGCTGTGAAGAAAAATGAATCAGATTGCAGAAAACGTTGCCATAATGACTTATTGAAAATCGTTACCAATGTCAGGTTTTTATAAACATGAAACAGAGCAGTTGTAACTTTTCAAAGAAAAAACATTGCAAAAAGTCGTGTCCATTCGAGCAGTCGTAACGGTTCTAAACAAAACGTTGCAAAAAGTTACTCCCGGACCCTCGTAACCTTAATATCATAATAGAGCTCGAACAAGCATGCACTTTGCACTCTCCTGACTTGTTCGATGAAATATTATCATCGTATTAGTCAACTAGTTGATCCAATTACACTAAAATACCAACATTATTATTATTATTATTATTATTATTATTATTTATCAAAAATTGAAAAGGAAATTTATGTAAACATTTGCCCATATTTCAAGTCACATATTTTATTTTAAAGGCATATCTAGTAATTATTTTCTAAACTTTGTATCGCTACTTTGTAGTGTAGAGAATCCGTGGACCGAGAGAGTGTCGGGCTTGATAGCATAAGTGAGCATACAAGTGGGGTTGAGCCTATTTAACACAAAACCAATTGGCTTATGTTATGTCCCAATCTATTCCACTTATATGCTACTCATTATTCATATTTATAATCGATGTGGGATAATCCTAACATCTCCAACACTCCCCCTCAAGTGCAATTGAGCCTAGACTAGTTGCCACTTGCCAAACATTTCTTGGCCTGTCTCCTTGGAATCTCAAGGTCATCAACAAGTCTAGTCTTTTCACTAACCCAAACTCCACCAGGACTTTAATGCAAACCCAGGATCTCAACTATCAAGCCTTTTTCTCGCTCTGATACCATGTAGAGAATCCGTGAGCCGGGAGAGTGTAGGACTCGATAGCATGAGAGAGCATATTGTTAGGTGTGCCCTAGTTCTAGACATGTGTTATTGATATGTAATAGACGAGTTACATTTTGTGTCACATTTTAAAGGCATTAATCTTTTCTATTATATATCTTGTGCTATATTTAGATTAGAGTATCCGTTGATGATATATCATAAATGTCCCAAGTCTGTTTTAATCATGGGAATGAATAAAATCATAGGCTTGTATGTTGGTTGATTTATTTGAGAAATAAATCATGAACATAGGCACATGTTGAGAACATGGGGCTTGATCGATCCACATAGCAAAGTCACATGGTTGTATGTCATAGACAACTTGCTAGGTAGATCTCAACAGTCCTTAGACTTGATTTCAACTTATTATTAATGTGGAATTGAATATGTTGTCACATATTACTAACGAGTCCTTAAATATTGGATTACAAGTACGGGTATGCTCGATATATTTCAT
>CATIWQ010317464.1:0-10900 GCA_949673415.1 Euphorbia schlechtendalii | reverse complement strand
AACCTCCGCTAGGATGCTATTCTTTCCGAATATCAAACAAATGAATATTGATGAACGAATACTTTTATTGATAAGTGATTTACAATTACACTTATACAACAATCGCTCAAGAATATAGAGAAATCTAGTGATCGAAACAAGGATTCAAATCACTTAAACATTTTCTCGCTAACACTTATGAACGTAGCGAATTCTCTATCTATACACACACTATATCTCTCTCATGCATCTATCCATACGAAGAGTCGTGTCCATTGGTGAATGATTGCATCACTTCATTGTGATTGGTTGAGAAGCTTCAATCTAATCTACAATGGATAGGCACCTTTTCATGATTACTTGATTTCTGATAGGTGTTTATTCTTTGGTAATTAATGGCGGTTGATGGCAGTTAATAGTCCTTATCTTGCGGTTGGTAGTTAAGAAGATTAAAATAGAAAACCGTCCAGGTCATGACCGCGATATAAAAGTCACGATTGTGAATTTTTGATTGGTAGATTTCTATTTTGAAGAAGAACAAACGAACAAGTAGCGACCGTGAACGGTTATCGCGATCGTGAATTGCATTTTTCTTCAAAATTCTCCTTGTAACTTCATCGATATTTGACAGCTTCGATCCTAAGCCAAATCTTTAAGTTCCACGCATCTTTTTGCACCTTTTTCACTCTTTTTTCATAGAATTCCACTTTAGGTCATTTTACTCCCAAGATTTACCTAGTATTTGCATTTGCATGAAAAACAACTACATACCACGTGAAATATTTTATATGAAGTATAAAAATTACATAAACTATAGTGTTTAGTGTATAAAATTAATATAATAATAAGTGTAATTATACACTTATCACATAATAACTCAAAAAATGACATAAGTGCAAATATGCATAATTAAGAAATAAGTTTTTCTATAGATGTAATATGTGATCCAATAAGAAATAAGCAAATTATCCTGAACCTAAATCTCTATGTCTTAGTGGGCCGTCCTTCGGATGTTAAGCCTCATAGGACTCTAATTCCTGGAAAGAGATAATCTAGGTGGCGACTCTACACTAAGAGATGGAAGATTTGGGTTTGATCGATCTAAACATGTTTTCGCTTTCTCTACCACACTTTTCTGGGTCCTGACCCTGTACTTTTTTAAACACCCCGGTGGACCATGCCTTTGAATTCATGCGCTCTTAGCCCATCGCTCCGTGTCGTCCACTCATAGTGGTGACTCCACTAGGGATTTTTCTAAAAACTTTTTTAAAAGGTTTTAGATTTGGGATAAGTGTCGAAAACTATTGATCACATTATTCCATTTTCTCTTAATTATGACATATTCATAAATTCATATTGCAATAGAGGGGATTAGCCCGTATGTCTAATGTACCCCTATTATCGCGAAGCTTTCTCTTGTACTAATCTGCCTCCCTGAGAAAAGATAGTACTTGAGCGGGTCGAGCACTTGTTATCATATCGCATGTACCTCCCTCATCAGAACCCATTTAGGGAGAGGCTTGGAGTGTATTTTAGTGTAACAAGAACCTTCTGCATCAACAACCCATTTATAAACCTCATGTAAATAAACCGTAGGCATTTCCCCTAGAGTGTTACCCAATAAATGACCATGCATTATATTTTCTTGCAGGTGCGCTCCTTAGTACCCTTGTGATACTAAGATGAACCAAACCTAGGATAGAGACTAGCCAAAAACCCTAAGACAGCATGAAACCAAATAAAATCATGTAGCATAACTTACCCATTTTTCAACGTGACGTCCACTTGATGTCCGAGTCCAAAGATAAACCTACCCGAATTTTTATGCGATGCCCATATGGCATTCAATTTCTAGCCCTTTCGGGGAAATTGTACATACCAAAAGCCTACATGAGGCAAACATGAACACAAATCATATTAAAGGATATCCCGGTTGATGCCCTAACCTAAGCCCACATTGGGCAAACTTACCTCGAGAACCTTACTACTCACTTGAAATACCCGCTCGTGAAGGGTAATAACCCATGCATCACTACATACTTTTTATAATGATGTCCACTGACATCGAAGGCCTTGTCTTGATAGGGAAAAAGAACCAAAACATTCATCTAAGTGCTATAAATGGTAGTCATTTTTATATGTGTTTGAACCACTTTTCATTAGGGTATGTCACACCGCTTACCCGAAAATAATTGATATAGCTACAACACCAATTTTTGAACTTTTGACCTATCACCACATGGGTAATTAGGTCACTTCATCACATCATTCCCTTTCACACTATCCCATGGACAGAGTGTAAATCTCAAATCCATTAGATTTTCATTCACCCATTCTTGTCACTTGGACTAACGATTCTGCTCTATTTGATTTTTATCTAGCATCATGACACGTTAACCCATTGTGTACATAGCCAGGACATTAACATTTCACGCATCATGACTTAACATGCATCCCTGATGATCTCCTTGTGTATGTCAGCCAGGAAAAAGCCTATCTACCAAAGGGCTTGGAAAGGGCTTCTCGCCTATTAATCCACCTTTCTCCAATCATGGCTCATCAACAAGGAATTCCGTACACAAACTCTAGTGAAAGCTCAGGTTCAAATTCAAAACAATGCCAGGCAGTTTCAGTAATATGTCTAACGTACAAGAGGAGAATGTAATAGATGACAAAATCTAGGGGCGGGGCAGAACCCACAGGTGAACCAATCATCGGTGAGCACCGAGAATGCTACAGCGATGAATGCTTTGATAAATAGTGACCAATTTGCATCAATCATCAACCGTCACACTAGGACAAGATAGCCCGAGCAAAGGGTAAATGATGTGGTGCCTAACTTGAATGTCAATGGTACGGTTCTAACAAGGGGACCATCCTCTTCTGCTATTGTGTTTCAAACTTCTTATCAATTCAAGTCGGGATAGGGTCAGCCGCAGGTTGGCCAAACCATGTAAGATTTCTCTTCTCAACCACAAGTTGGTGGCCAATTCTTCACGGGGTAGCCGGGACAAACTTCATTTGTACCTAGAGTGATGGGGCCGCCAGAAATCAGGCCCTCCTCCAATTACATCCTATTTGCTCAACCTACGGTGCCAATCTAGGGTGCACCTTCTTAGATGTTCCAGAGTCAGGGAAAGTACAACCCAGGGATGTAATATGGTGGTTTTTCGGGGACTCTGAATAATATCCTCCAACATCCAGGAATGGTTGAACTATGGCAATAGTTCTTAGCAACCCATGGTGGGCACATTGCACAGGGGTAGATCGGTGCAATTCTGACATAGTCAACGGACAGAGACGAGGATACTTTGTCCTTAACTTTTTCTATGCCCTAATTCAAGAAATACACAGGCAACACAGACCCTCATGCACATATTGCACATTATCAAAACGTAATGAGGGCCTTGAGAATAAGCGATCGCATGATGGCTAAGCTGTTCATTGTCACACTGGGGAGCCTTGTGAACAAGTGGTCTAGTCACCTCCCAAGCTTATGACTGGGGATGTCTATCCCAAGCAATGGTGGATCATTATGGCTTCAACACCTTAATGGTCACAACATGCGAAACTGGAGGCTGCAAGGCAAAAGCAGGGAGAAAGCTTCAAGCCTTACTTCAAGAGGTGGATGAGTATACAAGTCAGGTTACAATCTCACCTGACCTTACTTGAAATGATCGTGAAGCTCTTGGATGGTGCACTGCCATCTTATCGAAAGAGACTTGGGTCTGAAACCTTCCATAGTTACCAGGAGGTATTTGTTCTGGCTGAAAAGATAGAATGGTATGACGCCATGGAGGAGGAGACAAGATAAAAAGCTGCTAAACCCTATTACAAGAAGAACGACTCTAACCCGATGCATGTGAAAGCAAAACAGCTAGCAGTTCAACTAGTGCAAGAGGAGAAGGTAGCCGCAGTCAGGTTACCAAAAGAGGAGTATCTGGCATCTAGCCATACACTGCTCACCTGGGTTCTTGTTCACTGCATTGCGAGAACTCAAATAGATGGAGAGCTTGAAAAAGCATGTTCCTCCTAAGCCTGAAGAAAAAAACAATTACTACCACTATCATGTAGCTGCGGGTTACCACACGAACAATTGTAAAGAATTGTTGAGGGCTATCTAGAATCTGGTAGATGACAAGATCATTCATGAACCCGCGCTTAAGCCAAGCACTAAGACCAACCCTCTACTGAATTTTGAAGCAAATGTTGGATTGATTAACTCTAGGATAATGGAGGAGAAGGTGCTGAAATGCATCTCTGATGGCTTGGGGGAGTTCGTGATGGTAGTTGGAGGAGGAAGAGATCCTTAGCATGTATTGAGGATGTTGGAGAAAGAATCAGGCTGCCGAGGGAGCGCAAGTGAGATTAAAGCTTCTAAGGTCAACCTTGCTAGATTGTCAGTATTTACCAGCCAGAAACCTATGTCACTTTGCGTAGGGAGGGATCTGTTAGGAGAAGCACCGACCAGCGGGGAAGACCAGTATGTGATGGCAATCGAGTCAGGGATGGACTTAGATGATGTAATGGAGATTCTCGAGTCTCAGTCGAGTAATTGGGGAATAAAAGAAAGTTAGGAATTCTCAAGGGTTGATTTCAATTTGGCCGGAATGTCTGTTTTCAATGGGAATGAAGCACCATCAGCCCATTTATCTAAATTTAATACCCTGTGTCGAGCACAAAGTCTTTCATAGGATACGATAGCCACACTTTTTCCATGCTCATTGTCAAGGTTAGCGAGCCAGTGGTGCGACATGCAATCTGAACACACAAAGAGTACTTGGAACTATGTTACTATAGAGTTCCAAACAGAATTTGCATTTCTAGAGCCGCTAAAGCAAAGCATGTTAGATCTGCTCACTTACAAATAGAGGGAGGGGGAGTCACTCACCAGCTACATAAAGCGGTGGATCTTTATTTATGTGGTGATGTCGGTAAGACCAACTGAACTTGAAAGGGTATAGTTAATGATAGAGGGATCCCGAGACTGGTACCACTACCACCTATCGAGGCTAACAATCCCCGATTTTGATGAGCTATCATTACTCTCATCATCTTGACAGGGAAATAACCATCAGACATAGCAATGTCCTTCTAGTGGGTCAGGGATACCTACCAATTTTGTACTAGCAATACTATCTCGATCCAACCCAAGAGTAAATACAATGACTGATTAAGGGGAACACACGGAAGAGAATCCACTGGCAAAGGTGTTCTTCATGGAGATGGTTGAATCTTTGAGGAGACACAGCATAAGTAGAATCTGGGAAGACACTAGTAAGGGTACCCATCGACCTTGATGCGTATGTCCTTAAATCAAGAAGTAAAAGGAAGACGGAAGAAGAAACCTTGGTTAAAGGAGAGATTTTTCGAAATGGGAAGAAGCCCATTAACCTAGATTCCTACAAATTGAAAGGACAACATAGCCAACTCGAAGATGGTTATGATTAGTACCCTTGGGTGAATTCTACGGAAATAAGAGTGATAGAGGATAGAGTTCCGAGAGTTACCCGAAGTGGTCGGGTTTTCTGAAGGGAAGAAGTGGTACAGCTTAATGACTCTAGGTCTGAGGAAATCACTAGGGAACAACTTGAGCCACCTATAGCTCCAAAGGAGGATGAAGACATGCTGGATGTGGACCCCTTAGTAAACCAACTGAAGGGAACTAAGGCAAAGTATGACATATGGAGGCTGCTAGAGGTATCACAAAACACATGATGGGCCTGGTCAAGAGGCTAATGGAAATGCCCACTACACCTACAACCTTTGTAATTAAGATGTGCATGGCCATTGTGGAAGGAATCTCTCCCTATCAAATGCCATCCATAACCTTTGATCAATCTGAACTGCCACAAGAATTAGGGTTGCACAACACAGGGCCCTATTTATCAAGGTCCGAATTTTTAATTGGGCGATACCATGTGTGATGGTTGATGACAGGTTGACCCTTAATTTATGTCCACTCAAGGTCCTACCTCATTTAAGGCAAGAGAGGATATGTTGGCCAAGTTAGACATGGTGATTCGAGCCTACGATGATTAAAAGAGAGGGGTAGTGGGCAGTTTCGAAGCAGAGGTCACTGCAGGGGGAGTGACCTCCAATGCAAAGTGCACTATACTTGACATCCCGTTAACTTACTCGCTACTCTTGGGTAGGCCATGGATCCATGCAATAGGAGCGGTCCCTTCCACTCTACATCAAAAGATAAAGCTTATCCATAATGGGAGGCCGATAACAATTGAGGTGAAAGAGGAATCAGGTAATGGCGGTAGCCGCGTTCGAGGAAAGAGCAACGCAAGGGCTAAGGGTGGCAATGACCACTGAAGGAAAGAACAAAGAGTGTATGACTGCAAAGGGGTATCATATTTTCCCTAGAAGTTTGAAAGCTCAAATGAAGAAATAGGGTTTCATCCTGGGAAGAGGTCTGGGAAAACACCATTAAGGAATCATCAAAGCCATTGACCCCATTCTAGTCACGCTTGGGCTAGGTTTGGGATTCACCCCAAATAGGAAAATGTAAAAGCATAAGCAACCCTTATTCTACAACATGGTTAGCATTTGCAAGGTCGAAGGTAGTAAGGCATATATGGGGGAGCCGGAACCGTCAATCTGATAAGTGTATAATTACACTTATTATCATGATATTTTCAATCATAAAATGATATGGTTTTGATTCATTTTATCCTTCATATAAGGATTTCACATGGTATGTAGTTGTTTTTTATGCAAATGCAGAAACTAGGTAAATCTTGGGATAAAATGATCAAAGATGGAATTCTATGTAAAAAAGTGAAAAACGTGAAAAAAGATGCATGAAACACAAGGATTTGGCTTAGGATCAAAGCTATCAAAGATCAGTAAAGTTGTAAGAAGAATTTTGAAGAAAAAAAGCATTGTTCACTGTCGTGACACCCATTCATGGTCGCGACTTGTTATTCTTCAAAACAGAAAGTTGTCAACCATTAGTCACGATCATGACATGTAATTTGTGATCGCGACTTGTGACAGTTATTTGTTATCTCTTATCAACTACCAACCGCTAAATAACCGCCATCATCTACCAACCGAAAAGACACCTTTTGGAAGTCAACCAATCATGAAAAGGTGCTTATCCATTATGGATAAGGATGAATCTTTACATCCAATCACAATGAAGTGATGCAACTCTTCGCCAATGGATACAAATCTTCGTTTGGATAGACGCAGCCCTTCACACTCTATAAATAGGGTTTAAGATCACACCAATTTCATGGTGCCTGGTATGGCATGAATAGAAGGCACTGAATGATAGTATGCGTGTATAAATAGAGAGAGTGAAAATATTTAGATTTCGCTACGTTCAAAGTCTTAGCGAGAAAAATGTATAAGTGATTCGATTCCTATTTCGATCACTATATTTCTACACAAATTCGAGTATTTGTTGTATGAGTGTAATTGCAAAGCACTTATCAATAAAATTTTTCATTCTTCAACATTCTTTTATTCGAAATTCACAAAGAATAGCATCCTAGAGAAGATTTTGTAAGAGTCAAGACCGAATTCAAAGTAGACGCAAGAATTGTGGGAATTGATGACTCTGAATTAAAGAGTATACGGTTTGATCAACTTTAGCTTTCAATTGCATACCTTACAACTTTACTTTATTTTCTGCTTATACTTTCTATTTTGAAGTTTATGATATGTCTATGTGTCATAATGAGTATTTCATCTTGCGTCATTTATATTAATAAAGTTATATGTTTTCAAGTTAACTTTAAGAGTGATTTCGGGGTTAATAAGATTGTGTATAATCACTGGATCTGTGATTATAACGCTATTTAGTGAGCCAACACTTTTAGAGTAATAACTTGCTAAATATGGCTATGTGAGAGCGACCCGTACTAAGCATAGTAATATTATTATCTAGGTTCTTATAAGTGTCATAATTCATTTACCCTAGACTTAGAAAAGTCATCTCATGAGTTGCTCTGCGGTGAACTATTGAATATTAGGGAGTCTAGAACCTTATTTGTTGAAGTTATTTAGTGTACGAAATATTCTTGATGATTTTGCATGTTTTTCTCTGTTAAACTTGGTCTTAGGGAATATGTTTATATTTTTCATCTTCTCTAGTCTGTTCATACATCTATCTATTCATCTATCTATCATCCAAACCCTCCAATCAAAATTACTTATTTTCGTTTACCCTGTAACTCTAGTTAGCTTTTAGAACCGAATTCCTTCCCTATGGGATCGATATCTTTTATAACTACATCGAAACTGTATACTTGCAGTGGTCACCATTTTTCTATTTTGATAAGCGGTATTCACAACACATGTTCGTATTTTGAACTTTTAACTTATCAGTAGAAAAGTGAGGAACAAGGTTTTTGGCTTCATCATCGAATATAAGCCCTCTAAATTAGTAAAGTCAAAACCTTGCGATCAAGTTTTTGGCGCCGTTGCAGGGGAAGGCAAGTGCATTCTAAGAGATCAAATTATCGAAGAATGGACAATTATATTTAGTCGTCAATAGATTTATTTATTTTTATTTTTATTTTTTGTTTTTGGTTTTAAATATTTATATTTTGTTATTAACATATTTTTCTTACTTATTCATTGAGTTGTCTTTCTAGAGTGTGCATGCCAAGTATGCGTAGTTCGAGAGAAAGTTTGGCATCTTTTGAATAAAAAATAGAACGATTTGGTAGGACAAGGAAATGGAGAAATAAGAGACAAAGAAGAAGGATGGCTCAAGAAGACCCACCACAAAATGTGGATCAACATCAACCAAGGCTCATGGATTATGTTGTTCCGGCCATCAATGGTAACAATCAGGGAATTGCTAGAACACCCATTAATGCAAATCAGTTTGAAATCAAGCCAGCATTACTTCAAATGATTAGCAATGATGTGCAATACTATGCTCTACCCAATGAAAATCTGAATGCTCACATTGCAAACTTTCTTGAAGTTTGTGATACTTTTAAAATGAACAATGTTCCTGAAGAAGTAGTTAAACTTTGCTTATTTCCATTTACTCTCCGTGATAAAGTGAAAGTTTGGTTGAATTCATTACCCCCAAATTCAATCACCACTTAGAATCAATTAGCCCAAGCCTTTCTAACTAAATATTTCCCTTTAGCCAAAACCGCAAGACTCATAAAAGAAATCACTTCCTTTACCCAGAAAATAGTGAATCCTTGTACGAAGCCTGGGAACGTTATAAGGAACTTTAGCGAGTTTGTCCTCATCATGGTTTACCCCAGAATGTGATTCTGCAAACTTTCTACAATGGAATAAATCGTGCAACAAGAGGAGTAATTGATGCTATGGCTGCGGGATCTCTTATGAAGAAAACTAGTCAAGAAGCCTTTGATCTTTTGGAAGATATTGCAAATAACAATAGTATGTGGCTAGTGGAGAGAGCACAAGTAAGTACTACTATTCCTACTCATTCACATGCTACTTCTGCATCTTATAGTTCTGTTAAAAAGGTCAACGAATTAGACCCTATTTCTATTATGCAAGCACAAATATCTACATTATCTCATAAGATAGATAATTTGCATATAAATAAGAGTAACCCTTTGACATGTGAAAATTGTGGTCAAATTGGACATATAACTTTTGAGTGTAACTTTAACCCATGTGTAAGAGAGCAATTAAGTTATGTTCAAAGTTAAGGGAATTCTTATGGTAATAATGGAAATAATTATAGGAGTTCTAATTAGAAGTATGGTGACAATCAACAAAAGAATTATTAGAATACTGAGAGAATAGGGCAATTAACAAGTAAAATATACAAATTTCTGGAAGGAGTTTGTAATAAGCAATCAGAGTCTGAAGAATGTTATAAAAGGTTAGAGAATAAGATGGATCAAATGTTTAAAAATTAATCAACTTCTATTCATAATTTGGAAATACAAGTTGGTCAATTAGCGACTGCTATTCCATCTAGGGGAAAAGGCCATTTACCTGGTAACACAGAAGGAAATCCTAAGGAAAATGTGCATGCTATAGCCCTTCATAGTGGTAAATTACTAGATAACCCAAATCCTTTGAGTATGATTGCTAATGATGTTGTTGAAGTGCCGAATGATTATCTGATTAAATCCAATGATAATGTAAGAGTGGATGAACAACCTAAATCCGAAAAGGTTAACCCCCCTCAACCACCATTTCCACAAAGAATGAAGAAGAAGAATGAGAATAAGCAATTCATCGAGTTTATCAATAAACTTAAAGGTTTAGAAATCAATCTTTCATTCATTGAAGCCATTACACAAATTCCAAACTATGGTAAGTTTATTAAAGAACTTTTATCTCGTAAGCGTAGTTTAGAAGGAATATCGAAAGTATCTTTAACTGAAGATTATAGAAAAATAATAACTGCTACAATGCCCACTAAACTTAAAGATCTGGGAAGTTTCACAATACCGTGTAAACTTGGAAACATTTCTTTTCCAAAATGTTTATGTGATCTTGGGGCTAGTGTAAATCTTATGCCTTTATCGATCTTTAAAGAGTTGAAGCTTGATGATGAAGTTAAAAGGATAAATATGGTCTTGCAATTGGCCGACTAGTCTATTACACGTCCTTATGGCATAATAGAAGATGTACTAGTTAAAGTGGATAAATTTGTTCTTACATATGATGAAAAATGTCCTATAATCTTAGGATGACCTTTTATGCATACTGGCAAAACATTGATATATGTGTCAGAAGTTAAAATTAAGTTAAGGGTAGGTGACGATACTGTTGAATTTAACATGGATAAGGTTGATAAATATCCAATGGATGAAGATATTTGCATGAAACTTGACTTGATTGATGCTTGCATCCAAGAAGTTGTTAAGTTAGATTTCATGCATGAATATGAAGTCAAGGGGTTGAAAAACTCCATTGATTCTTAAAATCTCTTATGCTTTCCAAAATATAT
>CATIWQ010317404.1:0-35635 GCA_949673415.1 Euphorbia schlechtendalii | reverse complement strand
GATATTTGTTTAGCTAAAGATTTTTCTAATAACGGTATTCTAACTATGTCTTCATCTCCACATTTTATAGATTTTTCTTCAGATTTCTTAAGAAGTCTATAGTTTTCTGTCCATTTACCTTTCTGATAAAGTATTTTAGGGTTTAGTAGTTTTTTTCTCATTCTGCTTATAATTTTCTAAATCTTTTTCAATGTCTATTACTTCAATTATATTTATTTCTTCAGTATTTTCTTTTGATTTTATACCAAATTTTTTTAAAAATTTATTCTCACTTTGTATTTCAATATTAGTACTACTACTACTACCTCTTAAAGTATAACTTCTTCCTAAGAATTTATTATTCATTTTCTGAAGGATTATAAGTTATAAAAGTATTAGCTCTTATTAGATTAGGTCTTAACTGATTCTGATTTTCTAAACTTTGTATTATATTATTCTAACTGTTAATTATTATATTTGAAAGATTGTTTAATCCTTCGTTTTTATTTTCTGCGTTTTTATAAATATTTTCTAATAGATTTTCTAAATTTCTTATCTTTGGTTCTAAATTATCAGGTATATATGAATATTTGGGTATTAATCCCAACTTAGTATTTATCTCTTCTAATTTTAATAAATTTTCTCTAAAAAAATTATTAGTATCAAATATTAAAATTTTGATTTCGTCTAATTTTTTATTTATTTCTAATAATTGTAATGAATTATTAGGTTGTATTTCTTGAGTCTGACTAATGCAATCTATCTTACTATGTATAGATTCTAATATTATTTCGTTTATTTGTGTTTCTGCTTTAATTTCTAAATAAAATTCCTTTGTTAAATTTCTGGTCGTCTAGGTCTGCAAATCCTATAGTTCCAAGAGCTATAAGATTATTAAGTTGACTAGTCTGTATTTTATCTTGTCTAGTTATAAATTGCGTGCTGTCTACTAATCCGTCAGGATTGTCTTGGTTATATGATATAGTAACTTCTTTAGCTTTATTGTATAATATTATTTGTTTATTGTTCATTCGCCAATAAAAGTCTTTCTAAATTCTAATATATATATATATATATATATATATTTCAATACATGACCACAGTTCCGGAATCGCCGATTCCAGTTCGTAATTTTCATTAACCTAAACCTAAACCTTATATAGGATGGAACCGCTGGTTCCGGTCTGGTTTTGACCCGGTTCGGTTAGGTTCGATTTAATTTGGCCATGTCTACTTGCACTCATGTATTATCCAGGAAAAATAATGCTAATTTTATGGCTTGAATGCGCGAGTCAAATTCTAATGTCATCTAAGGCTCCCCTTTCGTTGAAAATAGTCAAATTAAGGAACATGTATCAAAAGAACTAAACTCTACTTTATTCTTTTAAAAAGCTTTAGGCGCTAATCGGATGCAAAGGGTTTCCAACATCTAGGTGGGAATTAATCGGGACATAGGCGAGGATTGATCAGATTCCTATTTTTTTTAATTTTTTTTATTAAGTTTTAAATATTCTAAAATTGTAAATTCAATTAAAATCTAAATTATAATACTCTCATCCCATTTTAATTGTCTCTTTAACCTTTTTATCCCTTCCCATTTTAATTGTTATTTGTTGATTATTTCTCTCTTTCTTCTATTTTTATCCTTATTAATAACGATCAATATTCTTCTCTATATTCAAGGGATTTATCTCATCTCTCTTTCAATTCTATTCATATTAATAAATCTGAATTTATTTTACTATGTTTAAAAGATTTATTTAATCTCTCTTTCGATTTTATCCATATTAAAAACAATAAATTTATTAATCAGCTAATCAATGTAATAATAATTATTATAAATATCAATATCTTTTAAATTTGCAGTTAGGCGGAAAATTGAATGAGGCGATACCTAGACCGGCGGAAAAAAGTGCATTAGGCATTGCCTAGCAGCTATAAATCGGCTAAGCGCTTGATGGCACCCTAGGAATAAAAAGTCGAGCAACAACTGGACCTGGGCACCAGTCCGTTGACTCGCAAGACCCGTCCATGCCCGCTCTATACAGGATGGGTTTGGGCAATTGTAAATTATATAAAGGGTTTGGGCAAGCAAATTAGATCTTCAATTTGCGCTCTATCTCTCTCTCTCCTCCTCCTCCTCCTCCTCCTTTGAATCTTGAATATCTTTTGCAGTTTATAATTAGGATTTCATAATCAGATTTTAATTTGGATCGTTGTTTTTATTTGATATGAATCGCAACGATGTTTCTCTTCCGAATCGCGATTCACTAAAGAGTGAGAGTTTTTGTTTCTTTCAATTGACGAATTTCATTATTGTTACATCTATTTTTTTTCTGAAACTTATTTTCATTTTTTCTTTTGGATCTCGATTTTTCAATTTTAGAGATTAAGAATGCATTCTAATGTGAAAATAAGGAGAATAGAAAATTTTGCATTTTCAAGTGATGCAATAGTCTCAATTGTTATATGAAGAAGTCCTTAATCTGTTATTTGGTGCTCTTTTGAGATTTTATTTCCTTGATTTTGATTTCGAGTTGTGGTGAACCGTGCGAATATGAGATTTCCTGGTTTTCGTTTCATCAATTTAGGTATTCTAGTATAAAGATAAGTTAGAAACATACTCAAAATCCAGTTCAGGTTACATATCAAAAAGTTAAGTGTCTACTGCATCTATGTTGTTTAATAAAAAATATAGCTTAGACATATTGTTGATTTAGGGGTGCTAATTTGCAGTATTAATTTTGAGTTGTTTTGCATTTTCATTCATGGCTTTAAGTTATATAATCATATTTTCTTGAGATGCTTTCCATTGTTTTGTACTTCACTGTATGATTTCCATTAACTTATGTTTTAGTGTTTGGCTAGGTATAATGACTATTATACCAGGTATAATGAATATTATACCATGTATAACGAGTAATGTAAAAATGTATTCACATAATTGGAGATAAAGAAAGTATTAAGATCAAATTTCAGATTTCGCATTTGAATAGTATATGGTCATTATACTAGTATAACGTTTCATATATCACATTAGAATTCAGTCTTTAGATCATGTCATTATACCTGGTCTAATGCAAACTAATATTATATAAAATAATTGGAGATAAAAAAAAGTATAAAGATCAAGTTTCAGATATCGCATTTGAATAGTATAATAATCATTATACCAAGTATAAGGACTAATATACCTGGTATAATAGTAAACATAACGAAAAATATCAGAGAAATATTAAAATCATTGAAGATAATAAAATTTTAAGATCTAGTTTCAAATTTCATATTCGAACAATATAATAAACATTGTACTTGATATAATGACTACTATACAAGGTATAATGCATGTTATACCTGGTATAATAGCTATTATACTCGGTATAATAACTATTATACCTGGTATAATAATTATTATACCTGAAATAAGTGGTTATTCTTATGATAATGAATTTTGAAAAATCAAAACTTAACGTTTTATGAAAAACCAAAACTTAAAATGTGAGATTTGTAAAATTAGACTATGACATGACCTAAAATTATTTTATCTTTTTCTGATAGTTCCATAAAAACCCTTTATATAAATTGGCCGGCCCGGCCCAAACCCGTTGTGATCCAACTAATGTATGAGATGAGCTTGGGATTAGTACTTAAATCCAAGTCCGGTCAGCACGCTCAATATAATATAAAAGTAAATTAAATAAATGTATTATAATTTATAATTTAATATAAAACAAAATAAATCGTTAAAATTACTAATTAAATTCACCACGTGTATGTACTGGTCTTTTATTTTTGCAATGTGAACGTGCACATAAGGCTTAGATTTGGCTTGATGCAAGCTAGTGTAAACAATCTTTCATCAATAGTATGCCTCTACTAAAATTTACTCAAGTTGATGAATTTTTAATATGATAAAAACAGTAACAAATTTATTTTTTTTAAAAATATAATTGTTAAGCCCGCGTGCCAGGAATGAGATTTGAATTTACAAACGCCCGTCAAATTTTTATAAGTTGAGCCGGGCTTGGGTTACGAATTTTATAGTTAACCCGAACCCGAATCCGAACCCGAACCCAAACCCGAACCTGATCCATGCCTAGATCTAGTAGTGTCACTCAGAATAACAACTAGTCGGGATTTTTAAAACAGAGCTCTACTCTAACATGCCACTTGATATACTGCATTATATCATCAAGCCTTCAAAAGAACTAAAACTACTACAACGACAATAAATTAATGATGATGATGATGATGATGATGATGATGATGATAATAATAATAATAATAAGGGTTACATGTCCTGTGGTTTTGCCGATTTGCGAAAAGTCCCTGTGCAATTTTTTTTGCCAAAGCATGCCCGTGGTTCCAAACGTTAGCAAAAAATCACTTTTTTGCTAACACCGTTTAAAAAGCTAATGTGGCAAGGGGCAAAATCGTCCAAACAAAAAAAACCACCCTATAAAAGCCCCAAAATCAACACTGTTCACCTAATCCCTAAATCGAAATCCCTCGACCAAAACCAAATCGATTTCATCTTAAAATCACTATAAAAAGCCTAAAATATCATATTCAAATAAAAAAATCCCTAAACCAAAACAAAATTGATTTCATCTTAAAATTTTCTCAACAGTGTTGAAAAATCCACACTAACATGATCCCTCTTTCTGATTCTAATTTTTTGGAACGGGATTTCATGATTCAATTGACAACGATAGCCTATTATCTATCTGTTTTGATTCAAGAGTAGGGAAAGAACAAAACAATTCATCAATGAGTCTTATTAAAAAATTTCTTGGTTTTTCAATATGGAAGACTTCTGTGGAACCCAAGTTAATAGTAGTTCATAGTACTTAAATGTTTTGGAAATAGCAAACTGACTAGGATAGTGAAATTAATTGAGTACTAAGTATATTCTTAATTAATGAAGTTGATTTGAGTTTTTTTTAAGGAAAAACAACTCAGTTTGCTGAGTAATT
Organism: Euphorbia schlechtendalii; assembly: GCA_949673415.1. Taxonomy (NCBI): domain Eukaryota; kingdom Viridiplantae; phylum Streptophyta; class Magnoliopsida; order Malpighiales; family Euphorbiaceae; genus Euphorbia; species Euphorbia schlechtendalii. The sequence goes on along the minus strand of CATIWQ010317404.1, from coordinate 30,680 downwards.
CATTAAGTTACGGCTTAGAGTAAGAAAAGCTGAGTTTGTGCTAACTAAGATAGTGAAATTAATTGAGAACTAAGTATATTCTTAATTAATGAAGCTGATTTGAGTTTGTTTAAGGAAAAACAACTCAGTTTGCTGATTAATTAATTAAGTTACAGCTTAGAGTAAGAAAAGCTGAGTCTCTGATGAGTACTACATAGTTTAGAAGAATATCAACTCAGCTGTGCTGAGTTAGCTTTTATTAAGTAAAAGATGAATTCATTGACACTTGAGAATTAAATGACACCTATGCTGCTAACATCTTCTATGAGAAACGAAATATTCCTTTGATGCTTTTCAGATTAAAAAGTGCTGAAATTAATGAAGATTTCTAGTGGTCCTCATTATTCAAAAAGGTGTCAGTACAGAATGTTGGAGATTTCTCACTAAAATCCAAGATAAAAAGAATCTTCTGACATGCGCCATTTTTCTCAGTGTCGCCGCGCGTCTCTGCAAGCGTTAGCAACATCAACCTATCACAAGAATCCACGTTGCACTTCGCGCGCCTCTCTCTTAATCTGTTTTGCTTGAAAACAAACAAGAATTTCTCAACGGGATTTTATCGTACCTCAATTTTCAAATTTCTATCTCTAAACGTCTTGGAATCTGTCTCCAATGGGAAAATTCGAAAAATATGAAGAGAAGAGAAATTGAAGAACACCAAGGATGAAAAGTTTGCAACAGCCACTTCGCAAAGCTTCAAGTATAAATAGAAGATAGAACCAGATGTTCAAACATGGTGAATCACCTCGAATTTCTTTAAGAGCTAAAACTCTATGCAATTACTCACAGCTTCAAGAAATTCCACATTCAAGCAATCAACAAACAATCATTTCAAATCAGTTTGTAATAGAGAGAATCAAATACTTAGATTTAACATTGTAAGGATTCAACGTCTTAAAAATTGAATTCAGTTTTCACTTTCATTTAAAATCTGAGTGTCAGTTTGGGAAGGGTACCAAAATTGAGTTGAGTGGTAGTTAAAAAGAAATGTACTTTTGGTAAAACTGTGGCTACCCGCTGTAAAGGCTGCTCCGCCTAAGTAAGGAATGAACACTAGTGGATTAAAGCTCGGAGAAGGAATCCGGGGATTAGAGGTAGCCTCGGGGCTGAACCAGGATAAAATCAAGTGTTGAAGTTCTAAACTTAAGCTTTAGCCTTTATTGCGCCCAACTCATTCATCATTCTTTATATTATTAATTATTTTTTCTTGAAAAATCGATCCGAGCTGAGTAGAGTACTCAGCAAGAGATTGAAGATAAACTGTGTCATCGAAGCTGAGCAGTTTATAAGTTTTTAGAAAAACTCAGCACGCACAACTCAACACGCATCTAAAAATTTAACTTGGTTAAATAATTTTTCATAAATCTTAAAAGTCACCAAGATTCGCATTCACCCCCCTCTGCAGTTGTTTACAAGCTGTCTAAGGACCAACAAGTGGTATTAGAGCAGTTGCTCAACCTATCGACTAGCCATCTTTGAGTCAAGATCCATAAATGACTTACAACAACTACATTTCTAGCTCAGGTCAGGAAGTTTTCTTAAAGGAGGAAATGTCTGTTACTAGGCTACCTCTTTTTGATGGTAATCATTACACGTTTTGGAAAAATCACATGGAAAGCTTCATTCAATTGCAAAGCATGTAGGCTTGGCTAGAGATTGAGCTTGGCCCTAGTGTTCCCATTGTTGTGAGGAACGGAGTGTGTGTTCAAGTAGATCCAAAGGACTATGATGACGCTGACCTGAGGCTTCTCAAAGAGAATACTGTAGCAATTAACTAGTTACACTGTACGCTTGATCTTACTGAGTTCAACAGGGTCTCAGGATGTGAGATAACACAAGAAATCTGGAAGAAGCTAGAGATTACTTATGAGGGGACTGATAAGGTCAAGGAGACGAAGATCAATCTCATGCTGAAAGAGTATGAGATGTTCTCTATGGGCGCCAGCGAGGGTACTCAAAGCATGAATACTAGGTTCATTAACATCGTTCATGAACAAAAGAGATTGGGAAAGGAGTTCACTGAGGAGAAGCTCGTCAAGAAGATTCTGCGCACTCTTATCTTAAAGTGGGTCTCTAAGAAGAGTGCCATTGAGGAGGCTCATGACCTGATTACCTACAACTACGATGAGCTGATAGGTACCTTGCTGACTCATGAGATGTCTTTGAGGAAGTACTCTAATGACTCCAAAAGGAGTCGAGGTAAGGAAAGAGAGGGAAAATCCATTATCCTGAAAGCTGATTCATCTGATGAGTCTACCAGCTACGACTCTAATGAGCAAATGGCCCTTTTGACTAGGCGTTTCAAATGCTTCATTAAGAAGGATGGGAAGTTCAACAAAAGAAGTTTTTGGCTAAAAAATGTCAACTCATCACCGGCGTGGAGCTGAGGAAGGACTCAAAAAGAAGCACAGCAAAGGCATCAAGTGCTTTGGCTGTGGATAGAAAGATCATTTTCAATCCAGCTGTCCTAAGGCGAAAAAGGATAGATTCAGGAAGAGGTTCAACAAGAAGAATGAGACACTTACTGCCACATGGAGTGACTCAGAAGAATCCTCATCATCCGATGAGGAAGCAACTGATTCAGCCCAACCTCTATCTCATGGCCATTAAAAATTAAAGGGGTGAAGGCTCAGCATCTACTTCTGGTAGAGATCAACCTGCTGTTGACTCTGAAGCTGAGAGCAATAAGGGAAAAGCTCCTCAAGCTGAGGTACATTCTGAAATTCCATTATCTATGGAATAATTCACCCAGGCACTTTTTGACGTTATGAAATTGACTAACAAGTCGATGAAAAACATCAAAGAGCTAGTGATAAGATGTGAAGATTTGGAAGACTCTGTCGCTTCCTTATCTCTTAATATCCGTTTTCTTCAAGAAAAAGCTGAGTATCAAGATTTTTCAAAAAGCAAGCTCACTAAGCAATTAGATGAGTTGACTGCTGAGGTAACAGCTTTGAAGAAGAAACATGATCCTCCTCTAACCAACAGTCAACCTCTGAGTAACCAAACTCGTAATTTTAAGAGGAATAATTCCTTTAAAAAGAAGAAAGCGAGTCAGTCCAAAGAAAAAATGGTATGTGGTTTTTGCAGAAAAGTTGGACATACCACAGTAATGTGTAGGCATAAAAATGGTTATTATTTTAAGTATGACTGGAGTAATTTAAGCACTGTTAACAAGGGAGGACCCAGCTCAAAAGCATCGATACCTAAGAAAACGTAACTATTGCTGGTGAGCCTTAGATCCGTTGATGACTCTAGAATGTGGTATGTGGATAGCGGATGCTCAAAGCATATGACGGGAGATGAAAGCCAGTTCATCTCATTGGAAGAAATGGAAGTGTCAGTTTTGGAGATAACTAGAAAGGCAAGATTGTAGGTTGTGGCACTGTTTGTATCTCTCCTTCAATCGAAGAGGTTTCTTTAATCAAAGGTTTGAAGTTCAACTTGCTTAGTGTATCCCTGTTTGTGACAAAGGTAGAAAGGTTACATTCGACTCAGTATGTTGTTCAGTAATTGACTGTAAGATTGATTCTATTATTCTCTTTGCTCCTTGAATCAATAATGTATACATGATTGATTTATCCCCTGGCTCTACTAATGTGTGCCTTATATCTAAAGAGGATAATTCGTGGCTTTGGCATAGAAGGTTGGGTCATATCAATATGAACATTCTATCCAAACTTGCTAAAAAACAAGTTGTGAGTTTACCCAACATCAGCTTTGAGAATGATAAACTGTGCTAAGCTTGCCAGCTTGGTAAGCAAGTTAAAAAATCTTTTAAGTTAATAAATCACGTAGTAACTAATTGACCGTTAGAGCTCCTCCATTTAGATCTTTTTGACCTAGTTCAGCCTATGAGCGTGGGTGGTAAGATATTTTCGTTGGTGGTTGTGGATGACTTCACGAGACTCACTTGGTTAGTCTTGCTAAGTACCAAAGACGAGACATATGAATCTTTTATCATGCTCAGTAACTGGATAATGAATAATATAGGAACTAAAATCAGTAGAATCTGAAGTGATTATGGACGTGAATTTGAGAATTTTCGTTTTGAAGAATTCTGTTCAGCGTATGGAATTGACCACAACTTCTCTTCTCCTTAGACGCCTTAACAAAATGGGGTTGTAGAAAGGAAAAATAGAACCATAGTTGAAATGGCTCGATCCATGCTAAGTGATAATAATCTACCAAGTACTTTTAGGGAGAAGTTGTTAATACAACATGTTATATATTGAATCAGGTCTTAATTCGCCCAATTTTAGAGAAAACACCCTATGAACTTTGGCGAGGGTGCAAGCCTAAGATTGGTCATCTCAAATCATTTGGCTGTAGGTGCTTTATTCTTAACACCAAGGAGCAATTAGGTAAGCTTGATCCTAAGTTTGAAGAAGGTATCTTTTTGGGATACTCAAATAACAGCAAGGTATATAGAATATATGTTAAAAGAACCGGCCTATTAGAGGAGTTTATGCATATAGATTTTGATGAAACTAATAATGCAGATAGACGTCCATCTAGTGAAGATGAAGGAGTACCCCAACAAGAAGATCCACTCATTATGCCACTCTCTATGCTGCCCAACCTAGTGCAAGAACCTGATGCTGAGGAAGTCAAAGATGATGATCTTTCAATCAACTTCAACGATGGTGAAGATCAACCTCCACCTCAACAACCCATTATCAATCCTCCAGTTATTGATCAAAGTCTTCCAAGAGAGATTAGAGTTTCATCACAACCATCCACTAGACAACATAGTTGATGATGTTCATAATCCAGTGATGATGAAAGGTCAGCTCAGCAGGATGATGAGTCACACAACCTTCATCTCATTGATCGAACCCAAGAAGTTTGAAGATGCAGAAGGAGATGATTATTAGATGATCACAATGCAAGAGGAGCTAGATCAATTTAAGAGCAATGATGTTTGGGATCTAATTCCTAGACCTAAAGGGAAATCAATCATCGGTACCAAATGGGTTTTAAAAAACAAGCTTGATGAAGATGGCTCTGTTGTCAAGAACAAAGCTAGGCTTGTTGTGCAAGGCTACAATTAGTAAGAAGTCATCGATCATGATGAGACTTATGCTCTAGTAGCCAGGCTTGAAGCAATTCGAATCCTATGTGCTTTTACATCTTATATGAACTTCAAATTATTTCAAATGGATATCAAGAGTGCATTCCTGAATGGATTCATTCATGAAGAAGTGTATGTTCACCAGCCTCCGAGCTTTGAAGATCCAAAGAACCCTGAGCATGTCTTAAAACTGAAGAAAGCTCTCTATAGATTGAAGCAAGCTCCTAGAGCTTGGTATGCGAGGCTGATCAATTTTTTGATATGCAAAGGCTATAAAAGAGGAAAAGCAAATACAACTCTATTTTTATCAAGTGAAGAAAAGAAGATGTGTTACTAGTTTAGATATATGTTGATGATATCATATTTGGAGTAATTGATGAGAAGCTGTGCAAAGAGTTCAACAAGCAGATGAAAAGCGAGTTTGAAATATCTATGATAAGAGAGATAAACTTTTTCCTTGGTCTTCAAATCAAGCAGACTGAAGATGAAATTTTCATTAGTCAAGCTAAGTGTGCTAGAGAAGTCCTGAAGAAGTTTAACATTGAGCATTCGAAGTCAATGTCCACTCCCATGGCCACTGATACTATACTGAGTAAAGATGAAACTGGTAAACCTATGGATAGCAAGTTCTACAAAGGAATTATTGGTTATTTTCTCTATCTCATAACTAATAGGCCTAACATTCAGTATGTTGTGTGTTACTGTGCTCGTTATCAAGCTGATCTTAGAGAATCTCATTTAGAAACTGTTAAGAGAATTCTCAAGTACTTGCAAGTCTCGATAGCAGGTCTGTGGTATCCCAAAAGCTCAGATTTCATTCCTAGGGGATTTATAGATGCTAATTATGGTAGAGACAAGCTCGATAGGGAAGTACAACATGAGGATGTCATTTTCTTGGAGAATGTCTTGTCTTGTGGTACAACAAGAAGCAAACTTCTATCGTGCTGAGTACAACAGAAGCTAAGTACATGGTGGTAGGAAGTTGCGTAGCACAACTGCTATGGATTAAGCAGCAACTGGAAGATTATGGTATGGAGTCAAAATGCCTCGAAGTTATGTGTGATAACAAGAGCGCAATTGACATATCCAAAAATCCAGTTCAGTATGGTAGGATGAAGCATGTCAATATCAGGCATCACTTCATTAAGGATCATGTGCTAAGAGGAGATGTCAAGATGGAGTATGTTCCTTCAGAGGAACAACGCGCTGATATCTTTACCAAACCATTACCAAAGGAGCAATTTAGTGTTCTAAGGCAGTCAATAGGAATGGCAAATCCACATTGAAGAAGAAGGAGAATGAAAATCTAAAATTTTTTGCTAAGTGTTGGAGATCAAAACTTGAGAAGACAAGTGGATAACACCGTCTATTTTTCTAAAGTAACATCGTGAAGAACAATTTCATGGTTAAAATCAAATTCTACATTTTCAAAAAGACGTGCATTTGAAGCGGAAACATTTTTCTCAAAATTTTTTACTGAGGCGGTTAATCAAATGACAATCTCAGTGTTGATTTTCATCTTGAGCTGTGGAAACGCCATGTACCCTGAGAGATTTTAGTTATCTATAAAAGCTGAACAGTTGAAGAGAGTGGTTCACTTGCTTTGTGCGAATTTGAATCATCAAAGCATTCGAACCCTAATTCCTTTTTCTCTCAAAATTCTCTCAAAGCTTTCTCAAATGGCGATTACGAGGATTAAATTCAGACTCAAGAACACCACATCTTTGAAAATCATGGTGAACGCTGAATGAAAAACTAAGAAATTGACTCTAGATGAAGGAACCCTTTTCACCAAGGTGGATTGGGAGGATAACTTGGAGTTTGGACTAGTCTACGAGGTAGACTATGAGGGATTGCTGAAGAACAAGATTATGCACCGAATCATTAAGCTGTAACACCTCAGCTCCTTCCTAAAGATGGAAGGACCGACCATCACAGGACTCATTAGAGCATTCTACTCCAACCTCTACACCATTAAGGGGTATAATGATGTGCTGATGATGGAGTTTGGGGGCAAATCAACTCTAATTTGCTCGCGATTAATTAGGAGCATTCTCAACATGCCTACTAGAGGTACTCACCTCCGCAAAACTGGTGATGAAGATGCCATAGTTATTCCAGAGGATTGGGAGCTCCCCTCAAACTATGTGTCAGGGGATATAGTAGTAAGCGGAATGAGCTGGACCGCTAGAGCTTGCCATGAGCTAGTGGGGAAGCTACTGCTACTAAAAACTGGGTCTGTGACTAGCTGCACCTATTTCCAAAAGTTTTGTGGTCTACCATATGGTAGAGGGTAAGAAGTTTAACTTTCCAGTGGTGATTCTTCACCATTTGACCAAGCTGACTACTATCTATCATTATGGTTACCTCATAACCGAGTTGATGAGGGTGGTAAAAGTGGACATCGCTCAGTTTTTTGGGGAGTCTGGTGATATAGTTTTGCCTGTGAAGAAGAGATTTGACATATCTCACTTCAGCAAGCTGGTTAACAACCAAGTACATACTAGGTACAACAAGGCATAACAAAAGCGCAAGCTTAAGTGCATACCGACATTAGTACTGTTGGACATCCCAAAGGAGGAAGAAGATGATTTTATAGTGGACTTCGAGGATAGCGATGATTCAGACAAGTTATCCATATCCAACATCCTGGAGCAAGTCACCACCACCACCTCCTCTCCCAAGTAGAAAGCTGCTTCCTCTAAGGCCAAGGGGAAGATGCCTACGAAATCCAAAGCCGATGAGGCCCCTGCTCAGCCCCAACATCAAAGGAGGAAGATGAAGGCCGAAAGCCGCACCCAAATTGAAGCGGAGGCTAAAATTCATGCCGAGCAATAGGCGGAGGAAAAAGAAGATGCAACTGAGGTAGATGAATCCCTGTTCCAAAGGAAGCGCAAAATAGAATTCTCAGAAGAAACTGAGGAGCAGGGTGATGCCAAGAAGTCTAGAGATGAGGACACTCTAAGTCCTAACACTGCTGCTGAAGTTTAAGACATTTTTGCCAAAGTTAAGGGCACTCAACGTAAGCGTTCTACCACCAATAGGCCCCTACAAAAGAATGTGCAGGTGGTGAGCAGCGAGGAAGATGTTGGAGATACTTTTTCTCTCCATCAAGAAGAGTCTGATCTTCTTGATTCCAACATCTCCTTACCCTTATTCACTCAAACTGAAGAACCCTCTACTCAGTTTGAGCAACCTCAAGCTGGTCCATCCTTGGGTAAAATAGCTAATCCAGAGTTTCCTATAAATCCTACCCCCATTTCTTCTGTAAATCCTCAAACCTTTTCTCCTGTGAATTTTCCAAAACCCTTAGTTTCCACTCTTGTAGATAATGAATAATAGACTTTAAATTCTCTTCCTCATTCAAATACTATAAATTTTCCTATTCATATTTCTTCATTCCCTATCAATAAAACCAAAATTCTCCCATTCATATTTCCTCTCCTACAAAAAGCCATGACTCGTTTTCTCCTAACCTTTCACCGATAAATAATTCTCCTACCCCTGCTTCTCCTGTACAAACTCAAACACAAACCATTTTCTTGTACAGCCCTTGTACATTTTATTCCACTCAAGATAACCATTCCCCCTACTTCTTCAAATGTAAATTCTTCTCAACCTACCCCTTCTTCAAACACAACTTCTACCCCTCTAACCCCTCTAGTTAGAGAAGTTCCTAATGTTGAGAACTTCGCTCAGCATGGAAAAGCAAGTGGTCAAAATATTGAGGTAATTTTTATAGCCCAGGATGTATCTGAACCCAGCAAAGAGCCATTTCGTGAGAACTTGGCTGGCTCATTTATCTTGGCAGAGATTAGAGAGTTAGCAAGGACAAAATTCCAAGCACTCAAAACCAATGCCAAGTTAGATGGAGCAGTAAGCAAATTGCTACTTGCTCAAGAATTGAAGGGCTTGTCCTCCAAACCCAAGGTAATATTACCTAAGTTCGAACAGTGCACAAGTTTTCCAAATGAATCTATCTACTTCGAAGAGTTTGAAAAGATTCAATGCAGCTTGTTGGTTATTCGAAATCACTTGGTAAAAGAGAGTGCCAAGAGCTTGGTGGACAAGATGACTCTAATCCTAACTGGTTTGACGGATTCTACAGCCTAGCTTGGGGCAGCCATCTCTGCTATCCCCACATCTACTGCAACAACTAATGCTGTTACAGGTAAGATAAAGGGTAGCGTGGATGCTGCTACTGAGCAACTGAGTCTCTTGAGTACCAACATGGAAACTCAAGTGACACAAATCCACAAACTTGGTTAAGAGCAGGCCAAAATAAAGTAGCTCACCGATAGTCGAATTGAGAACATCCTCAAGGAGGTAGAAACTACAAAGGATGTTGGCCATAGAATTGTAAAGCTGTTGGAAACCCAGTCAAAGTTCTTGCTGAACCATGACAATAAGCAAGACCAGATGATAAAGCTGCTAATGGATATCTCCGCAAAATTAGATAAGGCTCCTATGATCAACCTTGACTCTCTCCACACCAAACTGGACTTTATCCAATGAGAAGTCAATGAGAACATAGACAACAAGATCTCCTCTTCACAAAAATTTCTTATCACTACAATGAGGAAGATCTTTCCAGATATGCCTACTTCAAGCTTGCCACCTACCGAATCTCGGTATCCTGAGACTAGTATGACCATTCATACCAAGCTGAATATCATCAAGTCGAAGGTAGAAAACTTACAGAAGAACATTGGAATTTTGGTGAGAATGAGCGAATTGGACACTAAAGATATTGATTACACTACCAAGTGTATTTCATCTATTGGACCCAAAGTTCTTGACATAAAAGCGCAATTGAAGATGGCACTGACTACAACGGACTTCAGAGCCTTACTCCAATTCTTTCAATAGTTTATGTGTCAAGGGTTTAACCAAATTGTGCAACTCTCTAGATGTCACCATCTTCTCCTTAGCAAGCTTAACGACCAAGAACTTCTATCTTCTAATGGCAAAGAGCAGTTGGAGTAAGAGATTTCTCCTCAAATCATTGGCCATCAAGAGAACTTCCAAGCTTCCCTTGACCCCTTTAATCTCTGGCTTGAATAAATTGTGCAAGGTCAGATAGCAAAGGGGGAGAAGGAGCTGAAGACGCTTTCTGAACGACGAATCTAAACAAGGGAACTCTTCCAAGGCGTCCTTATCCTCCACCTCTTCAGCAGCAATATCCAAAGGTAAATCAAGATAAGACTGCTGGTTCTTCCTCCTCAGCACATAAAAAATAAGCCATATACTTTGTAGTTAGAACTTGTAATAGAAGAGACAAACCTTAGAGAAAAGCTGAAATAAGATAAAATCCCAAAGTAAAGAAAAATCCTCTAAGTATGGGGGGAGCTGAGCCACTTGAAGAGACTCACTCAGTATGGGGGAGTTCAAGTTGATTAAGGGAAGTCACTCAACACAAGGGAGTCTTACATCACTTTCCAGGTATTCTTGATATCTCTAAACTATTTATTCAATTAATCTCTTTTACTACCAGGTTTGCTATATGTCCAAAAAGGGGGAGATTGTAGAACCCAAGTTTCACGATACTTAAATGTTTTGGAAATAGCAAACTGACTAGTATAGTGAAATTAATTGAATACTAAGTATATTCTTAATTAATGAAGCTGATTTGAGTTTCTTTATGGAAAAACAACTCAGTTTGCTGAGTAATTAATTAAGTTATGGTTTAGAGTAGGAAAAGCTGAGTCAGTGCTGAGTACTACATAGTTTAAAAGAATAACAACTCAATTATACTGAGTTAGCTTTATTAAGTAAAAGCTGAATTCATTGACACTTAGAGAATTAAATGGCACATGTGCTGCTAATATCTTTTGTGAGAAATATAATATTCCTTTGATGCTTTTCAGGTTAAAAAGTGCTCAAATTAATGAAGATTTCTAGTGGTCCTCACAATTCAAAAGGGTGTCAGTACAAAATGTTGGAGATTTCTCACTAAAGTCCAAGATAAAAAGAATCTTCTGACATGCGCCGTTTTCTCAGTGTCACCGCGCATCTCTACAAGCATCAGCAACATCAACCTATCACAAGAATCCACGTTGCACTTTGCACACCTCTCTCTTAATCTGTTTTTTCTTGAAAACAAACTAGAATTTCTCAACGGGATTTTATTGCTCCTTAACCTTCAAATTTCTATCTTTAAACATCCTAGAATCTATCTCCAAAGGGAAGATTCGAAAGATATGAAGAGAAGAGAAATTGAAGAAAAGTAAGGATGAAAAGTTTACAACGGCTACTTCGCAAAACTTCAAGTATGAATAGAAGACAGAAGTAGACGTTTAAACTTGGTGAATTACCTCAAATTTCTTTAAGAGCTGAAACTCTGTGCAATTACTCACAACTTCAAGAAATTCCATATTCAAGTAATCAGCAAACAATCATTTCAAATCAGCTTGTAATAGAGAGAATCAAGTACTTAGATTTAACATTGTAAGGATTCAATGTTTATAAGTTGAATTCAGTTCGCATTTTCATTTAAAATTTGAGTGTCAGTTGGGAAGGGTACCCAAACTGAGTTGAGTTGTAGTTAGAAAGAAAGGTACTTTCTGTAAAACTTTGGCTACCCATTGTAAAGGCTGCTCCGCCTAAGTAAGGAACGAACACTAGTGGATTAATGCTCGAAGAAGGAATCCGGGGACTAGAGGTAGGCTCGGGGCCGAACTAAGATAAAATCAGGTGTTGAAGTTCTAAACTTAAGCTTTAGCCTTTATTGCGCCCACCTCATTCATTATTCTTTCTATTGTTAATTAATTTTGCTTAAAAAATCGACCCGAGCTAAGCAGAGTACTTAGCAAGAGATTTAAGATAAACTGTGCCAGCGAAGCTGAGCAGTTTATAAGTTTTTAGACCAACTCAGCACACACAACTCAATAAGCATCTAAAAACTTAACTTGGTTAAATAAATTTTCATAAATCTTTAAAGTAACCAAGATTCGCATTCACCCCCCTCTGCGGTTGTTTACAAGCTATCTAAGGACCAACAACTTGCATTCAAAATCCATTATATCGCCCTTCTGCCCAGTAAGCATAGATTTTTACCAAATTAATATTCTTCAAATTGAAACATTATCTACACTAATAATCATCTAATAGTGATTAATTTCTGAAATTGGATGGAAACGAAACCAATTTCAGTTAACCAACATAGCGAGAGAAAAGAAGGGTACAAAAATACCTCAGCAATTGGAGACGATCTTGGGGAAGTTTGACTTGAGTTTAGAAGACAAGTTAGCTGCTACAATCAGGAGGCGAGGGAAGGAGATGGAGAGAGATCGAGAAATGACATGCAGTGGACAAACCGACGAGGAATTTGATGGATTGATTGCCAACAATGAGGAAAATACTGTGTGCGAAGCCATGGAAGCATGAGATGAAATCAAATTAGCTTTGATCTAGGGATTTTCCAATTTGCTAAGATTCAATTTGATAGGGATTTTGGTTTTGGGCTTTTGATTTGGGGACTTTGATTTGGGGATTTCAAAGAACACTGTAATATAGTTCTTTTATAGTGAGATTTTCTGGGTTGCCTATTTTTCCCCTTACCACGTAGGATTATTAGACGGAGTCTGGAAAAAAGTGATCTTTCAATAACGTTTGGAACCACGGACATGCTTTTGCAAAAAAAAATTTCACAAGGACATTTTTGCAAATCGGATAAACCATAAGGTATGTTTTTGAACTTTACCCTAATAATAATAACAACAACAACAACAACAGGTCAACAAGAAAAATTTAAGGCGTAACTTTAGCCTACTCCCTCAAACTTTGAGAAAGTCTCTGTAATTACCAATTTTTCCTTTATATACCACATGTCTTGTGGTTGTTTGACTTTCAGATATGTAATTTTTTTTATTTTCATTTCTCATATCGGATTCTAACACGTGACATTCAGGGAGTAAACTGATGTACTTTATCAAAGTTGAGGAAATTACGGAGATCTTTCTAAAGTTGAGGGAGCAATTGGCAAAAATAGGTTTAACACATTTGTAACTTGTGCATGCGTTACAATTCAAGCTCTTGATACTTGGCTCAAGTTATTTGAGGCCTTTATAAATTAGTTTTATTACGAATCAAATACACAAGCGGTTAGGTTGAAACACAACTTAGCAAATGCAGCAATTGAAGATGAAAACCTATTCAATGAAGTTTTAGGAAAGCCAAGAGAGGATCATAGATAAGTTGGTTAGCATTTGTAGCCATCAAAAAATCAGCATGTGCATAATTCTCAACACTCTGAACCACAAGTTTGTCTTTCAAGTGATCTTTCAAGGCATCAAGCAGGAACTGAACATCTTTTGGATCGGAAAGAGCATCCTTCGATCCACACCCAAGAAACAAGGCAACATCTCTCAGAATGTTAGCCATGTTATAAACTGGCGGCGTTGGTTGCCCATAATGTTTCTTGTTCTCTTCCTCGTTGTCATAGTCGAACATTGCTAGATTTCCTCTTTTCACCACTATTACAATACACAAATCCAAACCTATTTAACAAAAAATCTAACTCGGAAATGAAGCATTGAAAATTGAGACTAAAGTTTGATTTATAGTAAGGCTTAATGCATCATTCACCCTTGAACTTGTCCCAAAAAGCCTAATGTCATCCAGACCTTTCAAAAGTTTCGGTTACTCCATAAATTTGCGAAAAGTGCACTAGCTTATCTCTCTCAATGCCACGTGTCTGCTTGTGATTAGAGAAAGAAAAATATGAAAAATTGCATGTTTGAAGTGTCAAACCACCAAGAAACTGGCACGTGATGATAAGGAGCTAACTAACGCATTTTAAACAAGTTCAGGGGGTTTCTGGAATTTTTGAAAATTTAGGATGACAAAAGGGTAAATGATGCATTAAGCTAATTTTAATTATTTTTGTGGTACCTAGTCAGCTTAAAAGAGACCTAAAATCTATTCTGATTATCAAAGATATATCAAATAAAACACTGACGACGGAATGTTCAGGATTTGAACACCATGACTTCCGGATCACAAAGCAACTCCTCAATTTTGTCCAAATATGAAAATATAAATGGGACTTGAATTAACTTACTTTGAGATTGATGTAGTAGATTCTTTGTTGATGTAGACTGAGGGCCATGGTCTAAAAATACACCAACTTTAGAATTGTCCAAACAACAGTTGGGACCTGTAAATTAATTGCAGGCCAAGATAGAAGATAAAAATTTGGGATTTAATTTCATATTTAGGAACATACCATGAATGATACTGTATGTTAATATTATTACCAGTGAAAGCAGACAACAAATCAGAGCAGTCAACTCCTTTAGTGTTGCACACATCATGGATTAATGTAGTACTAGGAACCCTGTTCCATAACGCATTGTTTCTTAACATTACTAAATACTAGTAGTATATATTCAATTCATACAAAAAGTTGAATGTTTACCCCAATGGACTAAATTCGCCTAGACTCAACCAATAGGATGCCTGTTACAATGTATATATATATATATATATATATATATATATATATAAACGCAAGCAATTAAGCACCAGAGAGGTTTATTCAACTAGAGAATAGCAGTTAGCATTATTCTCACATTGGATAATATGATATCAGAAGCAACTCTTCCAATTGGAGATGTTATTTGACCCAGATACCCAATTGGCCCAAGTAAAGCAGCTGATCTCATTGCATCCACCAGTTGTACCTTTGAAATGGCAGCCAGTGCCGTCAATGTTCCCTGTTCAATAGTTCACTTAAACGGTCAAAGACTTACAAAAAGGCTGACCACTGCTTACAAAAAGGCTTAATACATCCTTGAACTTTCAAAAGTTTCAAATAATCATCTGAATTTGTAAAAGGTGCACCAATTTGTTCTCTCATTGCCACGTGTCAAATTCTAAATGGAGAAAAATAACATTTGGAAAAGTTAAACCAACTAGAAGCTGACACGTGTCATTGATGGGGCAGATCCGTGCACTTTTTGCAAGTTCAAGGGGTTATTATGGAGCAGATCTGTGCACTTTTTGCAAGTTGAAGGGGTTATTTGGAACTTTTGAAAGTTTAGGGGGGCAAATAAACGTTTAGAAACTTTCGATTACCAGAGAATGAGCAACATAATGCATCTGCTGTCCAGTTTGATCATGAACATATTGGAAAGTTGCAGGAAGATCAAAACTTGCCAACTCATCCCATGACCAATTCCAGAAAGCCTGCAGAATACAATCTGAATCATAAAACACTCGAAATCGGACTTCATAAAAGAACTAACAACGTGTTGAATTGAACCGAAATTTACTGGGTTATCTGGAGTGAGTGAAGTATGGCCACTGCTAGATGCAGTTCCTCTTGTATTGGCAAGCCAAACATCATACCCATTATCTGCCAATAGGAATGCTAGCGATTGCCCTGGAGATAACATCACCCAAATTGCAGCGTCCTGCCAATCATTTCATTTGGGCTTAATGCATCAGTAGCTATCCAAACTAGTCCCAAAAAGCTGCTGTCCCTTGAACTTTCAAAAGATGATTCCGTAACTCTCTCAACTTTCAAAAAGTTCCCACTTTGCCCTTGAAAATCACTTGTTAGCTTATGACACGTGGCATTCAGGGCCAAAGTTGTGCACTTTTTGAAAGTTGAGAGAATTACGAGTCACTTTGAAATTTCGGAGGGACATTAGGCCTATTCTTTGCTAAGTATATTTAAACTCCCATTAGTTTATCAACATTGAGTAAGTATAAAGTTACCATTAGTATTCCATGCTGCAGCAGAACTGGTATTTTGTTTACTGAAGCATTACCAGACTTGCCCCACGGAATTCTCTGTAAACCAAGAATGTATCCATCTTGTGTTGTTACCTAAATAAACAAATCATAAATTGCCATGACAAGCTGTAATTAGCAAATACACTTCATGAAGTATAAACTTCACATTAAAACAAGGCATATATATACCGAATGTTCTTCACAAGGATAGCCTTGTGTTTCCACCAGTTTTGCGCAAATCCCGTTACTGGCAGATGGGGGGGCAACTGCAGCTTCAACATCAT
Source organism: Euphorbia schlechtendalii (assembly GCA_949673415.1). Lineage (NCBI taxonomy): Eukaryota > Viridiplantae > Streptophyta > Magnoliopsida > Malpighiales > Euphorbiaceae > Euphorbia > Euphorbia schlechtendalii. The sequence goes on along the minus strand of CATIWQ010317404.1, from coordinate 14,543 downwards.
TGTTTTCCGCAAAAAATGTTTTTGTTCTCTTCCCATAAGCTGGTCCGCAAAAAAGCACCAAAAGAACCATTGAGGTTATAGCTTTTGCCATGTTCAAGTGCTTGGTTGATATGCAAGTGCGATGTCTCCTGCAATTTATACTTGCAGACAAGTTCGAAACATTGGTATCGACAAGTAGTAAAGATCATCGACCAACCAATGGCAGCAGATTCGTTGAACTTTAAAATTCCTGTAAAAACAGAGGATTCTAATTAGTAACAAGAAATGCTGCTTGTTTTGCATTGAAGTTTACACTATGTAAGATATGGAAGAACATCTTGTACAGAGGTTATTGGCATTATTACAAACTAAAGATGCTGTTACGGCATACCATAAAATTGGACTTGTATTAGCATCATTAATGCTTGTCTTACGACGAAAAAGATATCTCAGTAAATTCCCACCAGCATGAAAAAGACTGGCATACTCTCTTTTTCATGATTTCAGGATATGTTGTGATAAAGATTTAGGTTTAATGCATAGGGAGCCCTAAACATGTCCCTAAATGTCATTTCCTCCCTGAATTTTAAAATGTTCCGAATAACCCCAAACTTGCAAAAAGTGTATCAATCCCTGGATGACACTGCCAGCTTCTGGTTGGTTTGATTTTTCAAAAATGTTATTTTTTTATTTATCTTTCTACAACCAGATTGTGACATATAGCGTTGAGGGGGCAAATTGGTGTACATTTTACAAGTTCATGAGTTATTTGAAAATTTGAAACAACAATTTTTGTCTCAAGTATCTAACTTTTATACTTCAAAGTTAATTCAGAGACTACAAGGAAGAAATGAAAGAAAAAGAAAGTGGAATAGCAATTTTTCATCCTAGCAATAAGGACCAATGAACGAAGAAAATAATAAGCATTATTAGCCTACTCAATCCTTTTTAGCCTTGGTTCCCTTTTATTCTCATTCCACAATCACCTTCCATTAACACCGCATATACCACACCAACTATTATATAACACAAATTCAACTTCGCATTTCGATCTTAATGATTAGTTCCATATCCACCTTGAAACATAGACCTTATGGATCAACATCATCAGCAAAATATTCATAGATCCCTCAATTTACCTATGTTTTTGAGAAAAAAATAGCAAGAAGAACAATTTGCTTCAAGATAATCACCAAGTATGCAAAGACCATCTTAATGACTTATAAAAAGGAAAAATAAGCAGTACCAATAACAAAAATTATTTCACTGTAACTTACCGCCTTTTCAACTGCTTCAAGCCTTTGGTCACCTTTTGATTCACAAAGATGACGCAAACAATAACCTGGAAATTCATATTCGATTTTGTACGATTTTTATCGAAGAGACAGAATCAAAAGAATTCATCGAATTAACGAGTAACACGAAACTGAAGAATCATTTCACCAAGGTTGAAGATTAACAAATACTGACTACTAACATATATATTTTCCTTTAGTACCAAAAACTCTATAATAACAAAACCCCCCCATCATCAAATTACAAAGCATTGCTTTAAATCTTATGTAAGTTTTCAGGGGATTTGAATAATAATGGATGGATAGATATATAAAAAGAGAGTAGTATTGAAGTAATAGTTCAAGAAGTAGGAATGCAAAGTACAGCATGTGGGAACATTGATGTAAACACAGCAGATTACCATATCATATCTTTAATTAGAAAGGCAGATGAGAATTTGCAGAGCAAAATTCAATAACCATATGTCCAAAAAAAATGGATGAGCTTTTTTCAGCATATGAAGACTGCCAAACCATAGGATATATAAACTTATTTTAAACTAAATTGATTGAACTTAAGTTTTTTTTAAAAAGTCCAAATACAACAGTCAACCTGTCGAAATATGCTCTTTCAATTAGAATGACATTATAAAAGTTTGCATTATCTTCCAGAACTAATAAACTGAAACAAAAATTTACCACCCCAACCTGTAGCAACTGATGCTACAGAAGTTCCAATAGTGAACACTACCCCATGCCTCAGATAATTTTATAATTTTTAAATTTATAAATCTACCCTTACATTTTTTAAATATTTACGTGTTTCCCAAAAGTTTTCAAACCTAAATTTTTTATAAAGGATGTTTCTCCATTTACGTGTCGGTTTCCGTTTCTGTGGTACCTAGGTATTCAATCAATTGAATCCCCTGTCTGGGTGGGATTTCGTGAATCGTTCCCCCTTTAATACATGGAAAATGAGCTTCTCTAATCAACTATAACGGTTTGAAGGATGTAATGGCAAAGAAAATGAATATTATTCAAAAAATGACTTGTTTGTACAGCTCAGAAAACGAAGCGTTAGTTTGGATTATGTTCTCCAGATTTAACGCTTTTTCCACTACTCTAACAATATACGATTAATTGCTGTACATTAAGAGTTTGCTTGGACATTCTGAGGGATACTATGGTTTTATACCTACAGTTCCACATATGAAATAGTGTGCTATATATTTATATATATAGCAATAGTTTGCATATATGATTAATTCTTCACAGGTGAAGCTCATTCTTCAGAAATATGCTTTTTCTTCACTTTAATATTCTCCTGACCGTTCATATATTTGGTGTCGAAGCCTGCATAAGCATTAAGCAAACAGCTCTTCTGATTACAAATCATATCTTATCAGTATGTGATGGAGACATTGTTTTGATACTAAGGAAATAATTATTGTGTATGACTTCTCGTCATTTGGTTCAAATTCCACCTCATAGTTCACTTCCCATCCCGATATTGTTAAATCGACTCATAGAGTGTTCCTCCAACCTAAAGTATCAGATTGCGGTCTGCCTCGTTTAGCAAGAATCTCTCATCTATATAAAAAATAGAAGTAAAATAGACAGATATAAACAGATTTTTTTATATACTTTTCATTAAATTCAGTTCTCCATGTGGACATAATACTTGCAGTTTATTTAAAGCAAACAGGTTGAAATATAGACCTTATTTTTGGAAACCTAGTCTTTTTTAAAGTAATATTATTTTTGAAGTTTTTATCTTAGCAAACAACTTATTACGATTCATAAGTATTTTATTCAACTGAAATTAACAACTATAACTATGTACATTTTATTTAGCTAAAAGTAAAAAGAACATATGCCACAAAAACTCCTCAAAATAGAAGGTTTTAATTCGTACTTCAATTGCTTTCACTTTGAAGGTTATGGATATGATCTTTCCTTGAAAATATTCCTCGTACCATCCAACAAAACAAGTCAATTAACTCGTCAATAACTACAAAACGAGCCACAAACAAGTCAATTTTAAGAGCATTCCTTTGTCGTATGAACATAAATGAATCGTCTAAGGCAGAGAGAGCTAAACAAACAGGATTTATTTAAGAACAAAAATTAAAAAAAAAAATGGATAGAAAAACAAAAGAGAGAAATAGCTAGAGAGAGGGAGAAACAGAGAAGAATAAAGAGACAAAATCCGTATGATTGCCAAATAATATACAAAAATATATAAAACCCCATAACGTACGGAAAAAATGGAGTAAACTTGCCACTTGATAGGTGCTCAAACAAATGAAACAACATCATAAACGCAACAATATCAATGTATATCGCTTACCATTGAATTCAAAAATGGCGATAATCAAATTTGGAGTTTCCTAAAGGCGTTTCGCCTATAATCTTGAATAGGTGAAAGCCGAAAGTAAGAAGATTCCGATTCTGGATTGAATAAAGGCAAAACTATGGCGATCTGTAGTGAACACCTAAGTTATTTGACGATTTTGCTGCCCCAAAGCATTAATCATTTGCTCTTCTCTAATGTCTCCATCTTTAAAGTCTCCAAATTCACATGCACTAGACTATTTTCCTTCCTTTCTATTAAAACAAAAAAATATTTAACCATCAATTTAGCCATAAAATAAATATTTCATAAAAACTTTGCATTTAATGAATGAAAGGAAAACCATGGACTTTTAGATTTGGCTTCTCTTATGTTTCGGTCAAACAAAGCTATGTTCCTTCCCTTAGTTAGCATATCTATAATTTATGCTGAAATGACTATTCTTTTTCAGATCAAGGTTTAACCTATAAATTTGGAAATTGTAAAAAATGTAGGGTTCGTGAAACTTATTTACACAAATACTCTCCAATTGATCTTTTGCATTGTATAACCAATTTTAAATTTTAGTTTTCACTTCATACGCTTTATATAAGAAAAAACAAAAAAACAAGAAGCTGGTAGGTAACTGATATGATGAACAAACTTGTAGATAACTGGTAGGTAACTAGTAGGAAGAACATAAAGTATTAAAAATGTGTTATGAATGTGATAAATCCCCCTGTGAAACATCGAAATAGGAAACTGGTAGGTAACCAATATGTAACACATGAGAGGACATTGAAATCTGACAATTCATATTTTAATAAAAAAAAGTACACATATAATAAAGTTAAAAATTGCATCACATCGATTTTTTCTTGTATTACCTGAGGAAAAATGGTAAATATTGCAAAAGTATAAAATACAAATTCACAACAACGGACCTGGAATTAGATGGAGCTGAATCTGCAAACAATTGACAAAAAAAGGATAAAAGAACAACTGGACGAGGTTGTAAGCATGGCAGATCCTATTGCATCCTAGTTCATGGGAGTCGGGGCACAATGTCTTCACCCATGGGAAGAAATTCATCATGTATTCATGCCAATAATGGAAGGAAAGGATCATTGGATTCTTGGTAGATTTGAGGTGATAACAAGGAAGTTGTACATATATGATTCAATGAGCCACAAAGCCAACTTCGAAGAAACCAGAATAGCATCTGCAAGATATGTACAGATAATTACATACAAATTCAAGTTATTGCAATTTGTTTCTCAACAGTCACAACTACCCGACATGGACCCACTGGAATGTTTGGACATTGTGATGGTGGAATGCTTGCCACAACAAAAACAATGGTATGCTAACCATTACTCTCTTTATTTATCTGTCTATCTCTTCCAACTAAATCTGATGCAATACTAAATTTCATGATCTTTTAACTAAAACTGCAATGATTGCAGTGTATTCATGATAACCTACATCTAATATGAGATCGAGTAAAAGAAAATGCCAAAGAATATTGATATTGACCTGCATATGAAAAGATATGCCTTATGCCTCTATGAACATGGACAAAGAAGAGCACAAACACATGAAGAAAGTGAAGATATTTATAGAAGTCTTGATGAAATGTTTTCATGGATGACAATTGTTTAAGAAGAACAAAAATTCACGTGTACGGTTTTTAGTGTAGTATTGAATGTTTTGATTTGTTTTTTTATGATTATTTCACATGTCTATTTATTGTAGTATTCAATGTTATTTGTGTTATTTTATTTATTGAAAATACTCAGCATGTTTCCCCCAATTGCTAAGGAACTAGTATGTACCTAGTAGCTAACTGGTAGGGATAATTTGTCCAAAACACCTATATTTAACTGGTAGGAAAGTGGTAGAAACTAGTTAACTATTGAAAACTAACTTATATAGTGAAGCATATATTATAACATACCAAAAGTATCACAACATAAGAAGAATCTGGTACCTAATTGGGAGGAACATGTTTAGCAACTAGTTAACTAGTGAAACCTACACTACGCCATAGATGGCCTGTCGCAACTAGAATGGCTAGTGTTGCATTTAAGTGTTGTGATTTTTGAAAGAAAAAAGGATTTTTTGAAACACATTTTTAAAAGTGTTGCAATAGTTATTTTTGTTGATCAATTACACTTTCATCGCAACACTTTCAATCTAACCGTTGTGAAAACCTTAATGAACAGTGCATAAAATGATGGCAGAAAATCTACCGCATGGAAATTTTTTATTAAAAAATAAAAAATTAAAAAATTAATTAAAAATATATATAAAGCACAATTCTCTCTCCTCTCATCTCCCTCACTCGAAAATTCAAAGAAAAAAATTCCCAACTCTGTTCTTATATTCATTCAATCTTTCATCCATCTTTTCATGAATCGTTGCCCAAATTGAAACCCACACTCCCCCAATTTGGTGATTTCATCCGTTTTAATAAAAGTTCAACCATTTTTTTTCTCCATTTGTTTCGAGACCTAGGCTGTTGGTGGATTTCAAAAATCGGGTAAGTCTTCTTCCAAATTTGTTCAATCCTTTCCTAAATTGAAACCCACAACCCCCAAGTTGTTGATTTCATCTCTTTTGTCAAAATTTGTAGGATTTTTCTTCTCAATTTTTACCGAGACCTAGCTGCTGGTGGATTACAAATTATTGGGTGAGTTTTCCCCAAATCCGTGTGAGTTATTCATTGAAGTTTTGTTCAATGGCTTCACACGCTCTAATATATACTGAAAATCAACTTCTTCTTGTTTAATAAATTAGGTTTTACTCATTTGGCCATAGAAAATAGAAGGGGGAAGAAGAGTTTCTGGGTTTGGTATCTACTGGGCTTCTTAAGGTATTCACTACTTTCAGTTTTTAATTTTTGAAATCTAAAGTTAGGCATGTAATTGATTATTTAATGCTTAGTCTATTCTTGTAAATGATGCTTGGTCTGTTCCTGTTTTGTTCTTAGATGCTGTTTGTGTAAATAGTTACTACTTAAGTTTATTTGTTGCATTGTAATCAGTTCTACTTTAGTCTGAAACTTGTGTAAATACTTTAATGTACAATGAGCAGCATCAGTTCTGTTTGTATGATGGAATCTGAAACTTTGATCTCGAATATGAGCTAGTTCTGCTTTAGTCTTTTACATGTGGATAATTGGATACATTTTTATGGTTATAACTTTGATCTTTTACAGTGATGTGGTTTTTGTGGTTGATTGGTTATATTTATAATGTTTTTCTTTATTTATATAATGTGATTGGTTTAACCAAATTTATTATTTTTGAATAATAAAGTGAGACAGATCAGTGCAAATTTGCTTGATGTTAACTACTGTTCAGATCTTACTATATTCCTATTTCAAATTTTCAACTAAACTACAGTTTTGTTTAGTATAGTGATTACTCTTACTTTTTTTGTTTACTTAATAAGGATATGCATAATATATGTTATTTAGTAACACAGTAGATAAATAATATGTGATGTGTAGGTAGACTCTAAGATAACATCATTCTTCAAGTTATAGCAATGGCTAGTGAAGGGAAAAAATGGATTCAATCTCTACGTTCAAGTGATAAACATATCACCGGGGTGAATGCATTTTTGGAAAATTCATTTGCAACTTTTATTGAAGGAACCCAAATGAGATGTCCTTACAAATACTGCCACATTCAAAAATGGCATTCTCGTGATGTGATCTTTGATCATATCATCTGCGATGGATATTCTCCAACTTATATTCAATTCATCTACGATATTTTAATTATAGAGATGTCAACGCCGTCCGGAGATGACTTACAAACGATGTTACAAGACACTTATCAAGATGCTATCAACTGTGATGGGCAGAATGAAGGGAAAAATGAAGGGAAGTATAAAGGAGCTAATGCAGATGCACGAAAATTTTATCGGCTTGTTGAGGAGGGAAAATAGCCTTTATATCCTGGGTGCGTTAATGTTTCTACTCTAAGTTTTATTTTCAAGATGCACCACATGAAGTGTGAATACGGAATGACTAAAACTTGCTTCACCACGATTATATAGTTTTTGAAGCTCACTTTCCCCCATGCCAACATACCAAAATCTTTTAATCATGCCAAGAATACCATCAAGGATTTAGGTCTTGACTACCAAAAGATAGATCCATGTCCTAATGATTGCTTGTTGTATTGGGGTGTCAATGAATGTGAGGAAGTTTGCAAAATTTGTGGATTATCTAGGTGGAAAGTGGTGAAAAATAACGGTGCTGTTATTAATGAAACCGAAGAACTGATTCCACATATTCCAGCTAAGGTGATGGGGTATTTTCTACTAAAACCAAGGCTGCAAAGGATTTTTTATCCAAAGACTTCGCTCAACTTATGACATGGCATGCTAAAGAACGAAATAAAGATGGCAAGCTAAGACATCCAGCTGATGGTGAGACATGGAAGGCTATGGGTGCCAACTATCCCTTATTTTCTTTAGAAAAATGAAATGTTAGATTGGGTTTAGTGTTCCATGGCTTCATTTGTTATTGCACAATGAGTACAACTCATAGCATGGGTTATAGTGTTGGTGAATTACAATTTGCAACCTTGGTTGAGTATGAGAGTAGAGAATCTTATTTTTTCAACACTTATACCTGGTCCATATTCTCCCGAAAACAACATTGATGTCTATATGCACCCCTTAATCGCGGAGTTGAAAGATTTATGGGATGTTGGCTTACAAACATATGATGTTAAGGCTGATGAGACCTTTACATTACGTGCAAGTGTATTATGGACCATTAGTGATTTTCCTGGATTAGCAGTGTCATCGGGGCATAGTACAAAAGGTTTCTTAGCTTGTCCACCATGTAATTATGAGACCACTTCAATGCATTTGAAAAGTAGCATGAAAATGTGTTACGTGGGTCATAGGAAATTTCTTGATGAATCACACAAGTATAGGTTTTACAAGAGAAGATTTGATGGAAAAATTGAAATGGGAAAGGCTCCTACACCTTTAAGTGGAACTGACATTAAATTTTACTAGTCGATAATGAGAATGAGTTTGGAAAGAAAAAGAGAAAGCAAAAGGCTAGTGGCGATTCACCTTGGAGGAAAAAGTCTATATTTTTTGAACTACCTTATTAGAAATATAATTTGCTTAGACATAACTTGGATGTCATGCATATAGAGAAGAATGTTTTTGACAATATATTAGGCACTTTACTAAATATTAGTGGTAGACAAAAGACCACTTAAAAGCCCGTCAAGATTTAGAAGATTTGGGTATTCAAAAAGAGTTGCACCCTTATCCCGCAACTTCTGACACACGTCTTCCTAAGTATCCAACAGCCATCTTTAACATGACGAATGACGAGAACGACATATTTTGTTCTGTTTTGAGCAATGTCAATGTTCCATACGGATATGCGTCTAATATTAGTCTGTGTGTTAACATGAAAGAGAGGAAACAGTAGGGATACAAGAGTCATGATGCTCATTTCATACTCTAATATTTGTTGCAATTTTGTGTGTTGAAATTGCTGAAAGCTGAAGTTGCATTACCTTTGATTATGTTCTTTCTATAGAGGTATATGCTAAAAAGTTGTGGATTTGGGAGATATTGCAAAGTTGCAAGAAGAAATTGCAGAAATACTTTGTGAGTTTGAGGTCACATACTCACCTTCATTCTTTGATGTAATGATTCACTTACAAATTCATCTTTGTAAAGAACTTGAACTTGGTGGTCCGGTGCATACTCGTTGGATGTTTCCAATTGAGTAATATTTAAGCAAATTGACATCATATGTTTGGAACTAGAGTAAACTAGAAGCATCCATAGCTGAAGGGTATTTGGCTGAAGAAAGTTTGACATTTTGTTCAAGATTTTTTGGTGGAAATGAAAACTTGAAGGCATCTTCTGTGTTGGAAAGATCCAATAGTCCTAGTAAGGGGTATGCTTTAGGGACATGGAGAAACAAAGATGGGGAAAAAATACATTTGGATGATGATGCATTTGATAAAGCTCATTGGTACATCTTATTCAATTCCATGAATAAGGAAATAGAGGCATTAATCAAGTAAGCAATTATAACTCCATTTCTTATTCACATATAAAAATGTTAGTAAATTAGTTTGTCTTATTTTGTTACTCTATTCACATTTGTAGGGAACATTGAATATTGATAAACAATCAAGTACAATCTAGGAATTACAAAAGAGAAAGAGAACACTCTATAGAATTCCATCAAACGCTTGAGGAAAAAGTAAATAAAATGGATAACCCTTCATTGGAACTGGTAGCATTGGCTAAGGGTCCTAATTGATCAATTTTGCGATTTAGTGGCTATGCGGTGAATGAATACAGATCCCACACAAAGCAAAGAGATGCTAAGTGTACAACCAAAAATAGTGGAGTCTTTTATTCAACCTTGACGACTAGTTTTTCTAGTTTCAAAGACTAATATCCGATAGTTGCGAATGTCGACTACTATGGAGTAATAGAAGAAATTATTAACTTGATTATTGGGGCGTGCATGCTGTTGTTTTGGTAAGGTATTGCTTGTACCAGGAAGAAAAGTGTTGATTTGGGTTGACTCGGATGAACTTCAACAAGTTGTGCCAAAAAAATGATCCTTTTGTCATTACTTCGCAGTTCAACAAGTATTTTATGTTGCTGACCAAATTTAAAAAAGCATGCATTATGTGGTGAAGAAAAACAAAATGGAGTGTCGTAATGAAGTGCAACAAACAGATTATGGACATATATTTGATACATTAATAATCTACATATTGTACATATTATGTTTGTAAATAGCTTTAATAATATTTCAAGTATAATAAATTATATGTGAACTTTTACTTTTTGTTCTGATTTGGGATTAAACCTTGGTTTGCTTTTATCGTTTTAGACTTTCTTGGTTTCGTTGATTTTTTAAATATCTTCCTTGATTTGTTGCCTTGATTTTGCCTTTCTATTTTACAAATATTTGTCATAATTTTTTTGATTTAGGTAAATCTTGCAGATTCTAATTTTGATGTTATTATTTGACATAGGTACTCATACTTACCAATAAGATGTGGCTTACCTTTTACTACCAGGGAAAATTCCACAACAAGGCCTATGTAGGAGGGGCAAAATATGAAATCGATTCGGTCATCAATCTAAACAGATTTGGACTTTGTGAGTTGGCATAGTTTATCAAAGAGGATTTTGGTTACATTGAAATTGGAGGAGTTTACGTAAGACTGCAGTCTGGTAGTTGGGAATTTGTAGGTGGCAGTGATAAGAGCTTTGTTGATTACATTTCAAGATTTGATGGCCGAGGTATTGAGGAATTCTACATTGACACTATTGTTGATCCATCTGTAGAACCATGGCCAGAACTATAGCCGCATCTGGAGATGAGACCAAGACCAAACTTTTGTGAAGGTAATAACTTTTTTATTATACCATCTTTGGTTTTCTATGGTCGTTGTAATATAGTAATACGTACACTAGTTCTCTGAAACTTTGATATTAGCTTGCTTTTGAAATTTTGAGATTAAAAAATGATATAGAAATTCTCTATTTTCTATGATTCCTATGCTTTCTGATCTATAATATTTCAAGTAGTTATTTTCTTGCCTTGAGCTATCATTTTCTCTATTATTTGCAAAAATATCTATAAGAAAAGGATAGGATTTATCTAGGAATTAACAATTTGTCAAGTTTATTTGAAAAAGTTCGAAGATAAATTATTTGTTGATGTGTAATTGTTGGACATCTTTTGATGATAAGGTAATAGGGTTATTTCTTGGTTTAGTTATATTTACAGTGATTGTAATATTTATAAAAACTTGTTCTTAGACTTCATATTGAAGAAAAAAGTTGGATGCAAAGTACAAGTTAGTCATTAATAGGGATTGTAGCAGAAGGTTAATCATTAAAAAGTTGGATCCAAAATACAAGTTTCAAAGTCATAGGGCTAGTAGAAGATGGTTTAAAAGCGAGTCAATAATAGAGTCATTGATATATTTGTTTCTAGAAAGCCATTGATCTTCTATTGTTTGTGACAATTGATTTTGGTAATATTAATTTTATGTTCTAGAAACGTTATCGTTTATCTGAATTCCTATTCTGTTGAGGTCTTTAGCTTAAAACTTAGGTTACTAACATAACTTGTTTCTTTTAAGATTTATGTAATTATGATGCTGTAGTTTCTTATATATACAAAACATTAAGTTCTAATTTCTATCTGTTATCTTCTATTTTATATATCTTATTTAGCTTAAAACTTTTCAGATACGATCACAAAATTTCAGATCAAGTTAGCCATTTTTTTCATTGAAGTCCTTCGATTTTGTGCATATTTTAGTCATTTGGTTGAAGTAAAAAAAGGCTAAGTACAAGTGCTGATGCAGAAAATATGGAATTGAGGAAAGTTACTGGAATCGAGCGTAAGAAGTATGTGACCATAGCTGCAATGAAAGCAGCTGGAGAAACCGGAATTGAGGAAACAAGAGCAAGGAGAATTGCAAAAAATAAGGAGCGATTTGCTTCTGTTTAGTTGAAAAGGCTGGCTGATGGTTTGAGTGCTCCCGGAGGTAAAACTACCAAAGATGATACCCAGAATGATGGCAGTGATGATTACAATCCGGCCGATGAAGAGGGATAAGAAAGTGATGAATTCGATAATCATGCAATGGTGTGTGCTTTGTGTTCATTTTTTTAAAAGTTGTATAATTTGTACTTTTATAACGTGATATGTTATATGCAGTAAAGGGAGAGGTTGTATAAGGAGCATGCCACAAGTCAGTGCACTACTCGATCGCAATCAAGTTTTTCAAATGCTCTAGTTATGGTGGAGAAGAAATAGGTAATTAACTTGTTATGACAGCTTACCTTCATGAATGACTCATCATCGTTTTTTAGTTTTACTTAGAACATTTCTTATTTTATGATTTAGGCGCGTAAAGGGAAGTTTGCAATGACGGGTAACAATGCTGTCAAGAAAGTTGCCTCAAAGGTTTTGTTTTCTAATTATGTATATTGAAACTGAAACTTATACAATTTAGTATGCCATGGCAAATTTTACAATCAGTCTTTTAGTGTATCAGTTACTGCTTTGGCTTCATTGTTTGATTTTTTAATTTGTTTAAATGCAAGGTGGATGGTGCCAAAAAAATTCCCAGCCCGTAGTCCAGCTTGAGATACAAGGTCACAGTGAAGAAAGATTTTAGAATTGGCAATATATGAAATTGAAGTTATTGGAAAAAAATTTTGGTATTGATATCTGAAATTTAATTACTTAACGGTTAAAGGTTAAGTAATTACTTAATTTCATTTTTGTGTTTAATCAGTCTTTAAAGGTTAAGTACTTCAATGTTGTGTTTTTTGCTGATTGATTAACATAAATTTTTGCAAGGAGAATCATGAGGCAACATCCCAACCAACGCCTAATATTGTTGAGACTCCGGAGTTTGTCATTCTAGAGTCTACTGAACCAATACAGCCGCAAAGGAAGCTTGGGAATATGTCTACATATTTTGCTTTACAGGAGTAGCAGATTAAGGGAAAAGAAGTTGCCAATCAACCCTAACCTGAATCTCAACCTGAATCCCAAGATTATTAAAATTATTAAATATCTAATTTTATGTAGTTTTTGGCTATTTGTTCCATGTAATTAACTTTGACAATGTTAAATTGTTATCAGCAAATGAAGCTGAAGATGAAAGTAATAAAAGAAAAGGGAGAGGCAAAACTAAGATGGATATCATACATGCAAGGAAAGAGAGAAAGATAATAACTGTCAATGACAAGTTCCAAACTGTTTTTGATGATAAAAAACTCATTTCACAATTCAGCTTGTTCTTAGGAACCTTAGGTAGGGAATATGTGGCTATCAATCATGTAAGTTGGCACAAGGTTCCCGATAAGGAAATTCTGTGCAGATATGTAAAGGTTAGTATAAGTTCTTTAGAGTTTTATTTTCAATTATGTGTTATATATATTATCCTGAAACTTATAAATATTTTAGGCGAAGTACAATATCGATGAACGATAAAAAAAAAGGGTAATGAAAGCAATACATGATGCTTGGAAGGTGAACAAGTCTCGTATCAAGGAAAAACATTTCACTACTTATGATAATGACGAGGATAGGATGAAGAATAGGCCTGAAGCCATTACAATTGAAGAGTTCGACGATTGCCTTAAATATTCCCTATGAATTTCTAGTTTCAATTTATAACTTGTGCCACCATCATAGGCCCAAGCTGGAAATATGCAGCCAATCAGAGGAAGAATGTTAATCTACACACTATGGGCTCAACAAGTTTTTCCCAAGTCAACCACCAATTGGTACTTTTACATCTGATAATTATTTTTACTTCTAATTTAGAGACATTTATTAAGCTAATTTCATTCTGTTAGAAATTACAAAACAGTTGGAAAGAACCTTCGAAGGATGAAATATTTATTACGACCCGTAAATGAAAACAATGCCATAATTACAAGTCGAAATCTGATGCAATAAATAGTAAAATTGTAAGTCCACGAGTTATATTATCTATGATTTGTTTCTCAGTTAAGGGGATATAAGATTTGTTTATGATTTGTTTCTGATTTATGTATTTGAACTCGAATGCATGCTGATAGTTTAGTCACTGGCTTGATTGCTTAATAACTGAAAAACCAAATTATTGTTGTTATGTCCACTATTTAATCAAACCTGAATTTGTTACTAGCAATAACTGTATTATAAATCTAGTTAATTATGCATCTATGATTGTAATATTAATGAATATGTGGCTCATTAGTTAAAGTTTAGACCTTTTGTGTGGCTCATTAGTTAAAGTTCAAAACCAATTTATTATCAATCTATAATTGTAATATTAATGAATTTATGGCTCATTAGTTAAAGTTTAAACCTTTCATGTGGCTCATTAGTTAAAGTTTAAATCCAGTTTATTATCAATTTG
>CATIWQ010317334.1:0-12583 GCA_949673415.1 Euphorbia schlechtendalii | reverse complement strand
ATGTTCATTTATTTAACATTTTATCAAACACGAGCCGAACTCGAGCTTAGTTCAAGCTCAAAATTTTCTTTCGTTCGTTTATTTAATAGCTCATTTGTTCAAGAACGGTTCATGAACAACTCGTTTATTGTTCGTCAACAGTTCATGAACACGCTAATTTATTTTGTTCACAAACAAACACAAAAATAATGAGTATAATACACTTAGTACTAAAAATTTGTTGAATCATATCAAATTCAATACATCGTTAGATAATAGCAAATTTACATACAAAAAATATCCTCAACCATAATGTAAACAAATACAAAGTTCAAAATTAAACAAAACATTAAGAAATATGATTATTCATGAACAAAATGAACTTAATTGGCATATGATGTGACGCCGCTTTGCTTTAAAAGTGACTTATGAGTGGACATGTTCGTCGGGAGGGCCAGGGTCAGGTTCGGGCCTGGCTTGGCGAGTTTTTTAATAAAAATATTAACCCAGGCCCGGCCCAAGCTCATACTTTAAAATTTCGGGTTCTGGCCGGACTTGGGTTGGGTTTACAAGGTAATTCCCATGCCCGGCTCGGGCCCGTGAATATTTTTTTTTGTTATAAATTTTTTTATTAAATTAAATAATAAAAATATAAAATAAATCAAAATATATTTAAATTTTAAATATAATTGCATTTTTTACTTAAAATCTTTAATATTTGATAAAATTTATGACAATCAAGTATATAAATTTAACAGTATAAAATATAAAATTTTAAAATAGTTATAAATTTAATGTATAAATATATAATAAAATATATAAAATTATTCGTCGGGCCGGATTTGGGTATCTATATAAAAACCAAGCCCAACCCATAAAAATTCAGGCTTTGACTTCCGCGAACAGGTCTGCTTATGAGCTATTAATTCATTACAATAAAATTAAAATATTAAATTTTATTAATGTTGTATCATTTTAATATGTAAAATTAATAATAGAAATATTTCACGAACTTTTCTCAAATCAGTTAATGAACTTGTTTGCGTGCTTGTTATCAAGTTTGTATGTGAGTTTTCTAACCGAGCTTTGCATTGTTTGTATTCGGTTTGTATACAAATGAATCCATAATCATGCTCACGAACTGATAATTTATCAATTGAATCAAGTTGAACCGAGTTTTTATCGAACATTTCATGAACGGGTAAGAAGTGACTAACATTGCTTAAGAAATTGAAAGATATACATTTATTTGATAAGACAGGGTCGTTATTGTGTGTTGGTTTCTTAAACAATAGCAGGGGCACAATGGATGAGAAATACCCATGTTCTCGAAAAGCCCACAATAAGCCCATACCGGTCCACTTTGCTACCCTCTTTTACCCGATAAAACCCTGATTCAAAACCCTTGCAGAGATCGCCTTACGCTTGCCGAAGCTAAACGAAGAGGGCAACAACTGCCATTTTTGTGTTTCTACTGCTTCAAATTGAGTAACAGTCATGCCTAAGTCCAAGCGTAACAAAGCAGGTCTGCTTTCATTGCTTTCCCCCTTATTTTCACATGCCATTATTGATGTTTCCTGACAGTGGATTGTGATGTATGGTATTTGCAGTTTCATTGACTAAAACGAAGAAGAAGGGTAGAGAACATAAGGAATCTATTGTAAATTCAATAAGGGAGGCGGCAGAAACTTATAATTCCATTTATGTGTTTAGTTTCGAGAACATGAGAAATCTGAAGTTCAAGGAGTTCAGGGAGAAGCTCAAATCTTCCAGCAGGTCGGTTTCTTTATATTGCTTTGAGCTATGCAGTACTGAGACTTCTCATTGATATTTTCTTGATTGGATATTATAGATATGTCTTTAACTAATTGGAATTGGGGTTCAGTGGTTATATATGTTAATGTTTGAGTAACAATCAAATGTTGTAGAATCGGGGTTCAAAACTCAATGAATTGGCTATGAAGTTGGTTATTTTGGCCATGGAAAAAAAAGGCTGGTTGCACCTTTCTTTGTTTATTAAGCTGAACATTATTCTTTCATTTGGTTGTTTATTTTATACAAATGTTGTTACCATGGTGAAGTTTTCTTGAATAGTTGGGTCTGATTTATTGAGCTTTAGTTTTTTTTTGTGAATGCAAATCATTGTCAAGGCTATTGCTAGCTGTGTAGCTCTTTTGCTTTCTTGTTGAGATGCATATATTCTATTGAATATCAAACGTAATGCCAAAATTTACCGAGAGTGATATTGTTTGTTTTGTTGTTTAAATTAGGTTCTTCCTTGGATCAAACAAAGTAATGCAAGTGTCTTTAGGCCGGTCTGTTGCTGATGAAATTAGGCCCGGCATATACAAAGTTTCAAAAGTGAATTTTTTCTGCCATCAACCAATATTTATATAGTTATTTCCTTCACAAAAAACTATTGTATTTTGCCTTTAGTTTTCTTTCTGCTTACTCATGTTTTCTCTTAGCTCTTGCGAGGAGATGCTGGACTTTTTCTGACCAACTTGTCAAAAGAAGAAGTTGAAAGGTATATTTATCTGTCTGTGATTTACTTGTTTGCATATGTTTCTTAGCTCCATATCCGGATTTCATCACCTTGTAAAAATACCTGTTAGTTCTACACAGTTTACCAAAACATTGTTGCATGATATCTTTAAATTATAAAAGATTGGTTTATAGATTATCAAAGCGATATGTTCCTAGAGACTATTGCTCTGGTAAGTGAGTAGGAACCTTAATTTCAATTTCAGTTTATGAGTGCGAGGTGAATGAAGCAGAGATACTGTGATTCTCTAAATATCAAGTACAGTGATCTGTGGAGATTCCTGGATTTCAGAAACTTAATAAACCCAGTTATTTGTTTTGGTTTTTGAACTTTGAATATTAATAATTTATTTTGTGCAGTAGTGTTAGAAACTGTTTGGATTCTTTCTGGAACTAAATTTTTTATGTTTAAAATTCATTTTTCCGATTAATATATTGCAGGGTATTTAATGAATTTGAAGAAAATGACTTTGCCAGGACAGGAAGCATTGCATCAGACAAGGTTCCATTAAATCTTATCCAAGTTAAATTGTACTTCAGATTTGTATTTTATACAAATATTTCTGGCTTAAATGGAAGAAGTTCAATTAAATTTTATTTCTTATTGATCATGGATCTTTTGCTTTTAGTTTTCAGAATATTTAAACGTGTTGAATTCGGTGTAGCACCATAACTTACAGTCTTTAATGTAAATTTCAACAATCACTGACAGTCTATTGTGTTTGAATTTTAAAGGTAGAACTTAAGGAAGGTCCTTTGGAGCAATTCACTCATGAAATGGAGCCCTTATTGCGCAAGCAAGGGATGCCTGTTAGGTTGAACAAGGGTATGGAATAGCCTTTTTCTTTAGGATGAAATAGCTTATATATATGCATACAAATTTGAGTATATTCCTCATGCAGTTGATAATAATCCAATGAGTCATCCTATGCAGGTGTTGTTGAGCTTGTTTCAGACTTTGTTGTTTGCGAAGAGGGAAAACATTTGTCACCTGAGTCAGCTCGCATATTGGTAGGCTGTTATCCTACACTTTTCTTATCCTATGTATGTGGCTATATTTCCAGCATTGTTAGTTGTTCCCCGCCATTCTTTTCTTTTTATTTGGTGTATCATATCTGATTTCTAAGGGAGAAATGTGATGAACATGAAATGCAAGCATGGGCGTTCAATACTTGGATTATCTGATTTCATTCGAGAGCTTACTAGATGATACATCAGATAGGCTATTAGTTCAAGCACATTTCTTCCTAAGAAATCAGATGATCTGTTGTGAATTAAAATTGTTAGAACATCTCATAATGTACCTAAACTATTCTAGAAGTTTTTCATTTATTTGATATTGATGAGCATTTAATAGTTAATAGAGTTTTATGGCATCAGAGAGATTCATATAACCGACCCCACCTATTATTGAAGCATGTTGCGAATGCTATATCTATACTTGTTCAAATTCTTTTGCATTCTCTTGACCAGAGCCTAAATATCTCGGGCAAGCATTTTTATTTGTTGATCGAGTTGTGAATAGTGGGATGTAAGCAGTTAACCAAAATTTCGCATCCATTTCTTTCAGTATAGGCATTATCTGGTTATTTATGTTCACCTCGAACTTTGTGATTTTTGATCATTTTAAATTGGGATTATGTTCTCATGTGACTGAGTAATGTGTGCTTGTTTATCAGTATATAACCATTATTTCTCATGTGCAGAGATTATTGGGGATCAAGATGGCTACATTCCGACTTCAATTAATTTGCAGATGGAGTCCTGAAGATTTTGAGCTTTACAAAGAAGGGCTAGACGAGTCCGATATTGATTCTGCTTGAGATAGAAGTAAGTCTATATTCTTGTTTTAATGCAAATTCGGGTATGAGAATCATGTGAAGGAGAGAGAGTGATATGAATGAAGTGAGAAGGGCGTCTTCAGTTCAAAAACGGGAAAAAGTTTTGTGAAATTAAAATCGGCATATTTTATTTGTTATTAGATTGCGGAGTGAAGTATGGTAAGATTATCTAGATTCTGTTGATATTGTTATATTGTTTGGAATTCGTTGTCATTTGAGGATAAATTCTAGCATGGTTGATGGAAAATGGTTTTAAGTACCAATAGTATTTTGATGTTATCTTAATCCAATTCCATCTTTACTTTTCAAATGTATTGGGTTCTTGTAAATTTTCAATTTTACCTTTTTCCATTATACTTGCTTTTTGTAGCATCAAATTCCAATTACATAACAAAACTTTTGGAAATCACATTGCAAAAGATTATTTTTCTTGATAACAAAACTTAGATATCTTTTTCGTTGAAGATGGCCTGATGACATCCCCTTAAGTTTCAAAAAAACAACATAAACTATACTTTGAGGATAAACTTGAGCTATTGCTTTAATGAGAGTTTCTATCCCATTTTTTTTCTTGTAGAGAAGTTTAACAACGGGGAAATTGACTTTTATACTTTATGCTGAAATGAAGAGTATTCTCACATGTATTTTAGCTCGCTATAGATGCATGTTTTGAACTATTAATCGGGGCGGAAGAACTTATTTCGAGTTACATTGGAGTTTGTAGTTAGGGACATTATGGAGCTTGCTTGGAATCATGTGTTTAGCCTGATAGAAATTTGCTTGCAATACACATCAATGATAAATTTTGAATTTTATTAGAAATTTTGAATTTTATTAGAAATGGAAATGTATTTTAAATTAAAATACGATATAATCTATGAAAAAACATATAAAATAAAAGATATCCAAAACATGATCAAATCTTCTTAAATAATAATGTTAATTTATAAGATTTTTTGAATTGATTACAATACTCATCATTCTACTTTTGGCTTAATGCATTTAGGAGATGGTTCAATTTGTTCAAAAAAATCCACTGCTTTCCTGAACTTTCAAATTGACCACATAACTATCTCAATTTTTAAAAAATGCATCACTTGACACCCTAAAAGTCGCATGACAACTTCTAATAATTGTAGAGAAAAAATATGAGAAAAAGTATTAGAAAATCACGTATTTGAAAAGCAAACCAATTAGAAGTTGACACGTGACGTCAGGAGCAAGTGATGTTTTTTTTTAAAGTTGAGATAGTTACGAGATCATTTTGAAAGTTCAAGGGTCATCATATTTTTTGTGACAACTTCAGCACTTTTAAGCCTTTTATCAATATATTTTACATTTTTTTGTTAACTTTATAAACCACTTACTTTGTTTTGGAAATAAAATTTATACAAGCTCCCTTTGAAAATTAATGAAACACTAATCATATTATTGGAGGTTACAATTTTTTAAAGTTAAGTTGATATTGTTGTTTGTAGAGTCTATAATTTAATTGTTATAATTTACATAATATAAGAGATGGTTGTGATTGAATAAATTTAATAACTTTACCAGGATCTTGATCCGTGTGTCTATAATAATAACAATATGTCATTGATAACATCTCAATTGCAAACTTATGTTACCATATACTCATGGTATGTTACGTGTTTCTTTCAATGCAAAATTGATAAATGACAAGTTTGTTAACAAGCCTCAATAATGATACGTTACATGTTTCTTCCAATGCAAAAGTGACAAGCGACAAGTTTGTTGTGTAACGGATCACAATCATTTTGGTATGTTACATGTTTCTTCCAATGCAAAAGTGACAATTAACAAGTTTGTTGTGTAATGTGCCACATTCATTTTGGTATGTTATATGTTTGCAAAAGTGATAAATGGCAAGTTTATTATGTAACGTGTCACAATCATATTGGTACATTACGTGTATCTTCCAATGCAAAAATGACAAATGACAAGTTTGGTTTGTAATGTGTCATAATCATATTGGTACATTACGTGTTTTTTTTCAATGCAAAAGTAACAATTAGCAAGTTTGTGGTGTAATGTGCCACAATCATATTGGTACGTTACGTTTATCTTCCAATACAAAAGTGACAAATAGTGAGTTTGTTGTGTAACGTGCTACAATCATATTGGTACGTTACATGTATCTTCCGATACAAAAGTGACAAATGACTAGTTTGTTGTGTAGGGATCATAATTTAGTTTGTCGTATACATAATTTACAAAATACCACTCATTTAAATTTAATAGATGTGGTTGGGTTGAATAATTTTACAACTTTACCAAATATGACTTTTTTAGGATCCTGATCCACGTGTCATAATAATGTATCATGTCAGTGATTACGTCATATATCAACAAACCTTAGTTGCAAATTTTACATTACTATATACTCGTGTACGTTACGTCCTTCTTTCAATGCAAAAATGACAAATGACAAGTTTGTTGTGTAACGCGCCACAATCATGGTACATTACATGTTTCTTCCAATGCAAAAGTGACAAATGACCAATGAGTTTGTTGTGCAACGTGTACGTTACGTGTTTCTTCCAATTTAAAAGTGACAAATGACAAGTTTGTGTTGTAACTTGCCACAATCATGGTACATTACATGTTTCTTCCAAAACAAAAGCGATCAATGGTGAATTTGTTTTGTAACGTGTACGTAATGTGTTTCTTCTAATGCAAATATGACAATTGATAAGTTCATTGTGTACTTGTGTAACGTGTACGTTACGTGTTTCTTCCAATGTAAAAGTGACAAATGGCAAGTTTATTGTGTAACGTGCCATAATAATAATACATTACATGTTTCTTCCAATACAAAAGTGACAAATGGCGAGTTTTTTGTTTAACGTGTACGTTACATGTTTCTTCTAATGTAAACAAATGATGACTTTGTTGTGTAACGTGTATGTTACGTGTTTCTTCCAATGCAAAAGTGACAAATGGCGAGTTTGTTGTGTAACGTGTACGTTACGTGTTTCTTCCAATGTAAATGTGACAAATGGCATTTTTGTTGTGTAACGTGCCACAATCATGGTACGTTACATGTTTCTTCCAATACAAAATTGACAAATGGCTGGTGAGTTTGTTGTGTAACATGTTCGTTACATGTTTCTTCCAATTAAAAAGGGAAAAATGGTGAGTTTATTGTGTAACGTGCCACGTCATGTGCCAAAAATACTCATGATACTGCTATAAATAAGAAGTATTTTTATGATTGCCAAACAACAAACACCATTGTTCTCCTCTCAAATTTAGGCCAACATGAACGTGCGCATCTCTACTTATATAATATTAGATGATCAGATCAGCGATTTACCAGACTCTTCATATCTCTCCATGGCTTTCCAAGGTAAGATTTCTCTTCCTTTTTAAGTTTTATTTTTCTTGCTCAGCCGCCACTTAGCAAATTACAGATCTGGGACTGAAATTATTTTGTAAAAAACTGAATACTTTGTCTTTAGATCTTATCTTACCACCTGAATGGTATTTGATTAGAATTGTGATTTATTAAATGATGGACGGTGTGGCGAAATTGATGACAATTGAGTTTGTGCTTGATTATAGATCTGATAGGATAAAGGGTTTGTTGAATATTTGGAAGACTTATTATCTATGAAAAACTCAATCCACATATATCTTAAACATTTTCTATATAATTGTTGAGTTTTCATTTTGATGAAAATTTATGAAATTGAATAGATTTCTATAGTACCGTGCCTAGGCGGGATTTTTAGGAACACCGCCGCGATTTTGTAAAATCGGGGGTTGTTAGGCGGATGAGCGCTTTTTCAGCGCCTAGGTAGTCCTAGGCAGCCTAGGCGCCAATTTTTTTATTAAAAAAAATTAACGTTTTAATAAAAAATAACATGAAAAAGGAACAAAAGTGTGAGTGTTTTAAAAATCGGTGCCTAGGCGATTTTTAGGAACACATGAGTGATTTTTCAGCGCCTAGGTGGTCCTAGGCGACGATTTTTTAATTCAAAAAAATTAATATTTTACTAAAAAAAGTAACATGAAAAAGGAACAAAAATGTGTCTTAGGATTTCACCACATATTTGAGATTGATTCCCTTTTAGTCTATCAAAGGACCAATATTTTTATATTTTGGTTTATTCATGTTAATATATTTTTATTTCAATACATGGGATTGACTTCTATTCAATTTTTTTTATTATTTTAATATTAGAGCATGTTTTTTATGTTATTATATTAAACTGAGTTATTAATGTTGTCATTTTATTGTATTAGACTATTAGTATTTATATTATAATAATTATTATGTATTATTAAATATTAAAATAATAAAAAAATTATATCAGCCTAGGCCCCGCCTGCACCTAGTTCCCGCCTGACACCTAGCGCTTTTTAAAACACTGCCGTGGAGTGTTCATTTTGATGATATTTTTAAAACATTTTCTTGCAGTAGATGATGACACCATCTGGAAAACATTTTTCCAGGAAAATATAAAAGAAGATAGACTGGGCTACTGTCATAAACATTGCCCAATGTCATTTGGGTGGTTTGGGAGGAGAGAATAATGAAAGGTGGAAGAATGTACAGAGTATGATATTTACTATTTTATCCTCTACTCATTATACTTTTTATATGTATATATGATATTGAGAAATTAACATACGTAAGCACTCTTAATTTGATATATATGCAGTACTACTAGATACAAATGACATCCAATACTATACCAAACATGATGCTGTCCATGCACTAGATCAAAAAGGAATAATTGTCCTAGATTTTTAAATTCATTTCAATGTAAATTAAATGAAATTAAAAATCTATGATGGAGATTTATCGGCAATGGAATGTGGACATAGCTATCACTTTAAGTGCATTAAGCAATCGATGTTCATAAAGAAGTAACTCATCGACATTTTGCCTTAAGATGAGGCAAAATGAAAGGGACTGAAAGAGGTCAAACAACAAGCGCAAGCAAAATATTGGGTCTCTTGTTTGTTTTGTCCAATATATTATGTTTTTGCTTTAGTTATCATTGTATCCTATAAGCATAGTTTGAAATTAATCAGATCAGCAAATTACCAGATTAAAGCCGTGGTGCGATGTCTCTTAACTTCGTTTGTAATCATATTCTTTATTTTTCCGAATAACAAACAAACATTGTTCAATTTCGATTCAAGATCACCAAGGTATTAGAAGAAGCTAAAATGGTGAATTGTAGCCTAGTTGGGTATGATGTCGCATAGAACGAGAAGCTGAAGGGAAACTTTGAAAAAGAAGAGGCTAAAGAAACCAACACTTTGTGAAGAAAGAAATGAATTCACATGAAATCAAAGAAACTTTACCGACTAAGGCATAGTTGTGATGATAATTTTTTCGAACACTTGAGTAAGATCTCGACAAATTAGAGAACGCTGCAAAAATAATTATCTTGTGTTGAAAGCCTATTAATTTGAACAATCAAACAAGTGCGCATTTGAACTCCAGTAGTAACACACACACACGCACTCACACATGCCACTGTTCATTCTAAAGCCTAGTACATAGAAATTGAAAATATATGTTGACATGACAACAATCATCTATGTTTCATTTTTGTTATACTTTGTACAGTTATTACCTGTACGTTTGACAAAGTCATTATTAGTTTCTCGATGGCATAAAAATGCCAAGCATCAATGCGTTTCCATAAGAATTAGTTACATCCAAAATAAAGCATTTGTTTCTTCCCAATTGAGGTGGTATATAACGAAATTTATTTTAGTTTCATCCAAAGTAAAACATTTGTTTCATCCAAAATGTAAGTGTGTAACTTGATTTTAATTTCAAGTATTTAAGAAATATAGTGTTACAAATGAATGAATTTGGAGAAAATTATATTATAATGTGTTCCTTTTACAACTCTGTACTATGGACATAAAAAGATGCTAAGTGAAAAGTTGGGTGGATATTTTGACTTTAAAATTGGTAGCCATTGGATAAATTAGAGGAGTAAATTACACCATTGTTCCAAAACTTAAGAAAAACACAATACAATTACAAAAGATTATTGTTCTTGATACCAAAATTTAGATAGCTTTTTCATCGAAGATGGGTTGATTTGGCATCCTCTAAGTTTGGAAAACACAATATAAACTATATATTGAGGATAACTTGAGCTATTGCTTTAACGAGAGTTTCTTTCCCATTTTTTCTTGTAGAGAAGTTTAACAACAGGGAGATTGCCTCACTGTTCTTCATGCTAAAATGAAGAATATATTCTCACAAGTATTTCAGCTCACTATACATGCATGTTTTGAACGATTAATCAAGGCGGAAGAAACATTTTCCAAATACATTGGGGTTGTAGTTCGAGACATTATGGAGCTTTCTTGGGATCATGTATCCTTTCCGATAGAAATTTTCTTGTAAGTTAGTTAATAGAAAAATATTAAACATCAATTATAAATTTTGATTTTTTAGTGCAAATGTTTTTAAATTAAAATATGATTTAAACTTTAAAAAAGCCTAACGGAATAAAAAATAGCCAAAACATGATCAAATCTTAGTGTAATAAATCTTAAATAATAATTTTAATTTTTGAGAATGTTGAATAGATTAAAATACTCATCATTCTATTTTAGGCTGTCTCAACTTATTTCAAAAAACTCATTGCTCCCCTGAACTTTCAAAGTTATCCCATAATTACCCCAATTTTAAAAAATGTACCACTTGGCTCCACATCACATGTCACAATCTGACTATAGAAAGAAAATCCGAAGAAAATGGCATCTTTGAAATTTCAAACTTGTTGAATCCAAGTTAATAGTATTTCACAGTATTTAAGAAGTTTTGAAAATAACAAACTGACTAGTATAGTGAAATTAATTGATTACTAAGTATACTCTTAACTAATGAAGTTTCCTTGAGTTTGTTTAAGGGAAAATAACTCAGTTTACTGAGTAATTAATTAAATTACGGCTTAGAGTAAGAAAAACTGAGTTAAGCTTAGTATTATATAGTTTACAAGATACTTACTCAGCTGTGCTAAGTTAGCTTTTTGTATTAAAAGTTAAATTACTTTGACACATAGAGAATTACATGACACATGTGTTACTAACGGTTTCTGTAAGAAACAGAATATTCATTTGATGCTTTTCAGGAGAAAAGGTGCTGAACTTGAAGAAGATATTCTAGTGGTTACAAATAAAAGGTGTCAGTACGGAATGTTAGAGATTCCTCACTAAAGTCCAAGAGAAAAGAAATCCTTTGACATGCATCACTTCTCAATGTCTCCACGCAACTCTGTAATGTCAGAATGTCAATCATTCGTATAATTCCACGTTGCATTTCGCGCGCTTCTCTCTTAATCCAGATTACTTGAAGATAAACGAGTTTTTTTTATGCATTCGATTAATGGATTAATCTCGTGCTTCAGCGTTCATAATCTCTATCTTTAAACGTCCTAGAATTTGTTTCCAACGGGAAAATTTAAAAGATTTGAAGAGAAGAGATATTGAAGAACTGTGAAGATGAGAAGTTTGCAATGGCTAATTCCAAGACCTTCAACTATAAATGAAATCGATTTAGATTATCACAACTCAAATCCACTATCTCGTAGTGTAGAATCGCCACCTGGATGTCTTGTGGGGCTTAACGTCTAGGAGACGGCCCACTAAGATATAGAGATTTAGGTTCGGGATAAGTTGCTTACTTCTTGTTGGATCACATTATATTTCATCTACAGAAAATCATAATTCTTAGTTGTGCATATACGAACTTATGTCATTTTTGTGTTTATGATATGATTTATCGCGCATACGCACTAGTGCAGAAATGGCTTTTAGGGACGGTTCTGTTGGGCTATTCCGGACGGTTATGAACCGTCTGCATAAGCCTCGACGCCATTGGTCAGAAGCAATACGGACGGTTTTGAACCGTCCGGAATACGTGTATTTCAGACGGTTCTCTTAAAAGAACCGTCTGCAATACTTACAATGCGGACGGTTCTTATAAGAAAACCGTCCGCATTGTGAGTATTGCGGACGGTTCTTTTAAGAGAACCGTCCGCAATTGAGTGCCAATTTTTTTTAAAATTATTTTCAGATGTTTCCATTTCTCTGAACTGTAAAAAAACGTAAAATGTACAAATATATATTTCTCAAAACTCCATTACATTTCTGAAAATAAAAATGAAACAACAAATTCTAATGGATCACACAATTACATATATACTTTGATACATTTA
>CATIWQ010317309.1:0-18542 GCA_949673415.1 Euphorbia schlechtendalii | reverse complement strand
ATGATTTAGCTATCTACTATCATTCTCATATTTGGAAGAGATTTTATTAATCGTGCTATCATGATTAAACTGATTGACTGATTCAAGAAATTTACGTTTTGTGCCTGTGATCGGTTGATATAAAGCTGAAAGTATTTCTTAGTCGCAAGATTATCTCCAACTGAATTTCCATTCTTTTCAATTTTTAATTTACTAATTTTGTTAATTATAAATTTCTTGATTCAACTTCAAACCCCCGATTTCTATTTTTAGTTGTAATTTTACTAGTTGTTTAATCAAAGAAAATCGATTGCATAGGTCCCTGAGGAGATGATCCCACTTGCCGCTATCACAAATTTAGTTTGTTTTGGTGAAACGAGTTTTATTAATTTATTTTTGGCTATTTCGACTCTCATCAGCTGCCTTCTACCTTCTTCATTTTTTTATCCATCTATTTCTTCAGCCATTATTACTTTGGAAAACTTTGATTATTCCGATGTTGGCTGGTGGCGATCTTGTGAAATTTGTTGATGGCACTAGCTCAACTGGCAGAAGTTTTGCTAGAAAAATAACTCTCCCAATCCTGCATATCGTACTTGGAAATGATACTCGATAGGCCTTGCAGTTGTTTTCATTTTTACAATCTCGTTTTGCAATAAAAGACTTGAGGCAGGTTCAATATTTTTTGGGGATTGAATTCTCTCGTTCAAATGGGTTGCTATTTTTGTCTTAAAGAAGTATGTTCAAGATCTTTTGATTCAAGCAAATATGATCGATGCAAAATCATTGACCACCCTAGGGGCCACTCTAAAGTTCTCGCCTCTTGATTCTGACAAATATGATGATGTTAAGCATTACCGGAGCCCGGTCATTGGCCTCTAGTATCGTACTATTACTCGTTTTAACATTGCTTTCTCGGTCACCAAAGTGGTACAATCCATGGACTCCCCTACGATAGCTAATTGGAATGCCCTCAAGAGAATTCTACGCTACTTGCGGGGTACATCAAATTACGAGTTGAAGTATTGTAAGCAACCAGGTGTTTGTTTGTAGGGATTCTCGGATTCAAATACATCAAATTACGAGTTGAAGTATTGTAAGCAACTAGGTGTTTGTTTGTAGGGATTCTCGGATTCAAATTGGGGTACAGACCGATGATCCATAATGGGTTACTGTATTTTTCATGGGACAATTTGATTTCTTAGACATCTAAGAAATTCAATTATTTTGTTGAGGTGCTTGAGTATGCAAAAATATTTGAGAAGTATGATGAGGAAGAGCAAATGAGAAGCACATATAAAGGAGTGAAGACTTCTTCTACTATATATAAGATTGGAGAGGAATTACCAAAGGAGAAGTAGAAAGTGCTCGAACAAGACTTGGATAAGATGCTGATTCAGGAAGTGGATGTTGTTGCTATTACCAAAGAAGACCCTCCACCTGTGAAGGATAAAAGTGATTTCTTTATAAACAATAATGCTTATGAGGCTATCGATGGAATGAAATCATCTTTTGCTTACTTGTGTGACTTTGATCTTGATGGGACTATTCATTCATTTGAACATTCATGAAATATTTTTAGCATACATGATTCCGCATTATATGAAATTAATTTAGGTACATCTTGTAGAACCCAAGTTAATAGTATCTCACAGTACTTAAAAGTTTTGGAAATAGCAAACTAGCTAGGATAGTGAAATTAATTGAGTACTAAGATACTCTTAATTAATGAAGTTGACTTGAGTTTGTTTATGGGAAAACAACTCAGTTTGCTGAGTAATTAATTAAGTTACGGCTTAGAGTATGAAAAGCTGAGTTTGTGCTGTGTACTACATAGTTTAGAAGTATATCTACTCAGATGTGCTAAGTTAGCTTTTATTAATTAAAAGCTAATTTCTTCGACACTTAGAAAATTAAATGACACATGTGCTACTAACGTGTTCTATGAGGAACAAAATATTCTTTAGTTACGTTTTAGGTTAAAAAGCGTTGAAATTAAGGAAGATTTCTAGTGGTCCTCACAAGACAAAAGGTGTCAGTACGGAATGTCAAGATTCCCACACTAAAGTTCAAAGGTAAAAGAATCCTCTAACATGCGCCGTTTTTTAGTGTCTTCGTGCGTATCTGTAAACATTAGCAATATCAACCAATATGAATTTTTCACGTTGCATGCTCGTGTGCCTCTCTCAAACCGAATTGCTTGAAGACAAATGAGATTTTGTCAACGGAATTGGCGTCGTACCTCCACA
The DNA here is from genome assembly GCA_949673415.1 of Euphorbia schlechtendalii. Lineage (NCBI taxonomy): Eukaryota > Viridiplantae > Streptophyta > Magnoliopsida > Malpighiales > Euphorbiaceae > Euphorbia > Euphorbia schlechtendalii. Next base: position 16,314 of record CATIWQ010317309.1, on the reverse strand, counting down.
TTCAAATTACTATCTCTAAACATCTTGGAATCTATCTCCAACGGGAAGATTCAAAAGATATGAAGAGAAGAGAAATTGAAGAACTGCAAGGATGAAAAGTTTGCAACGGCTGCTTCACAAAGCTTCAAGTATAAATAGAAGACTGAAGTAGATGTTCAAACTTGGTGAATCACCTCAAATTTCTTTAAGAGCTGAAACTCTACGAAAATTACTCCCAGCTTCAAGAAATTCCAAATTCAAGCAATCAGTAAACAACCATTTCAAATCTATTTGTAATTTAACATTGTAAGGATTCAACCTTTTATAAGTTGAATTCAGTTCGCATTTTCTATTCAATCTGAGTGTCCGTTTGGGAAGGGTACTCAAACTAATTTGAGGTGTAGTTAGAAAGTAAGGTACTTTCTGTAAAACTGAGTCTACCCACTGTAAAGGCTGCTCCGCCTAAGTAAGGAATGAACACTAGTGGATTAAAGCTCAGAGAAGGTATCCGGGGACTAGAGGTAGGCTCAGGGCCGAACCAGGATAAAATTCAGGTGTTGAAGTTCTGAACTTGTGCTTTTAGCTTTTACTCTGTTAAGTGTTTTACTTGAAAAACCAATCTGTGCTGAGTAGAGTACTCAGCAAGAGATTGTAGATAAACTGTGCCACGAAGCTGAGCAATGTTTAATTTTTTATATCAACTCAGCATGCATAACTCAGCACGCATATAAAAACTTGACTTGGTTGAACAAATTTTCATAAATCCTAAAAAGTAACCAAGATTCTCATTCACCCCCCTTTTGTGGTTGTTTACAAGCTGTCTAAGGACCAACACATCTGAAAACTCCAAAATGGTATCCATTTCGAATGATCTCACTTGTGACGAATAAAGAGAGATGGAAAGAACTTTACAAAAATGTAGTAGCGCTTGGTCATATGATGACATGCAGGGATACACAGGAGATAATAGAACATTGAATTCCTACGGATCCTAAATATAAGCTGGTTAAATAGAAGCTCAGGTGTCTTAGACTAGAATGGGTAGAGAAGGTGAAGATGAAAATTGTAAAGCAGATTAAAGCTAAATTTCTTGAGATAGTAGAATATCATAGTAGGTGGTAAATGTGGTGCCCGTAACAAAGAAGGATGGAAAGTTCAGGGTTTGTGTTGATTATTGAGATTTGAATAATGCCTCTCCAAAAGATGATTTCCCCTTCCACACATCGATGTCCTAATTAACACTATTGTTAGAGATGCTATGTACTCTTTCATGGATGGATTTTCGGGGTATAATCATATTTTGAAGAATGTTATCGATAAGGTGAAGATGACTTTCATCATAAAATGGGGTGTTTATTACTATAAGGTAATGCCATTTGGGTTGAAGAATGCCGAGGCCACTTATCAACGCGCAGTGACAACATTATTACATGATATGACTCACAAGGAGGTAGAAGTACATGTGGATGATATGTTAGTGAAGTCGATGACCCGAGAGGAGTACCCAACTATCTTGGCTAGATTTTTTACTAGAATTTAAAAGTATAATCTTAGACTGAACCCCAAGAAATGTGTATTTGGAGTTACATCAGGGAAATTGTTGGGTCACATTGTAAGTCAGAGAGGGATAAAAATGACCAAGATAGGATCCAAGGGATTAGAAAAATGCTGGCACCAGAAACAAAATAGGAAGTTAAATCATTTTTTGGGTCATTGTAGTATGTTAGTAGATTCATTACCCGTCTTACCACTGTTTGTGAGATAATATTTAAGCTATTGAGGAAATGACAACCACTTTAATAGAATGACCAATACCAAGTTGCATTCGATGAGATTAAGGCCTACTTGGTGAATCTACCAGTATTGGTACCCCCAACACTAGGAAAGCCTCTAATTTTATACTTGGCTATTGAATAGGCCTTAGTTGGAGTTATTCTAGTAACGACCAAGAAGACAAGAGCGGGCATGCGATATGTTATCTCAATAAGAAGTTACTTGACTACGAATCTCACTATAATGCAGTGGAAAAGACTTGTTCCACTATGATACGATTGACTAAAATGCTGAGATATTATTTCCATTCTTATCGGATACAAGCAGTTACGAAGGTTGATTTGATGAAGTACTTTTGTGAAGCTCCTGGCTTGGTAGGAAAATTGTCCTAGTGGTCAATATTATTAGGGTTTTACTAAGCGTCGCCCATTTTTACTTCGCCTCGCCCGTCCAAAAGATGAAAATACCCATGCACTCAATTTTTTTTAACGCTAACCGGAATTTAATTTCCGATCACCGCATGTCTGGCTGGCCGGAATTTCCGGCTGGCCAGAAAATCCGGCCAAACCATGGATTGGCTAAAAAAAATTTAGTCTAGTCCATGGTTTGGTCGGAAAAAAATTTCGGCCAAGCAAAAATTTAATTCGGCTAAGCCATGGCCTAGCCGAATTTTTTTCCGGTATTCATCAGCTTGATGGCTGGCCAAAAATTTTTTTGGCCAATTGAAGTCGCCGGAAACGAACTGTTGGGTTTTTTTCCGGTGAAAAAGAACCCAATTCGACTCGGAAATGAACTAAGAAAGTTCATTTCCGGGTGGAAACAAACATATTCTGGTCTGCTTCTTCAGAAACGAACTAGAGCAAGAAGTTTCCCTCGCTAGAAACTACCTGCTGTCTTTTCCGGCCTATTTTTTTATCGGAAAAGAAGTTCTGCTGGCGACAAACGCCTCCAGAAATATATATGTTGGCCCCTGAAATTTTTTCTAGTTACTGTTAATCAAGAAGAAACCAAAAAATACATGTTTGGACGTGAAGTGTAAAATACATGTTCCAACTTCAGAAAAAAAATTTTTGAAGTGAAAAATTTTGAAAGTGAAAGTGAAAAAGTTTTGAAAGTGATAGCATAAAGAGAAAATAGGGAAAAATATATGTTTATATAGTGAAAGTGTGAAAAGGCATAATTGGAAAAAGTTAAAAAAATTTGGGCGACGCGAAGTAAAAACGGGTGGTGCATAGATCAGAGTTTGACATTAAGTACATAACGAAGAAGGTTATTAAAGGGAGAGCCGTTGCAAAATTTCTTTCCAACCAACCAATTGAATTAGACTATGTAGAGAACTTGGATTTTCTAAATGAATAGCTTGCTGTAATAAAGGAGGAAACACATAGATGGACATTATACTTTGAAGGTGTTGTGAACCAATAAGAAGTAGGCCTTGAAGTATTAATTGTCACACCAGATAATGAAGTCATACCGTTATCTAAAAGATTGGAATTCCATGTCACTAATAATGGGGAAGAATATAAAGCATGTCTCTTTGGTTTTGAATCTCTTCGAATTATAGGGACAAATGAAGTAATAGTATTTGAAGATTCAACTTTAGTCATTAGGCAAGTGGTTGGAGATTAGGAGATAAAGGAAGAATCACTTTGTCAATTAGAAGCTATTTGGGCACTAGCAGTTATGTTTGGGAAGTGTGAGTTTGAGCATGTCCTAAGAGAAGATAACCAAATAGCAGATTCTTTAGCAACTCTTGCTTCTATGTGGGAAGGTCCTAAAAAACAACTATTCAACCATTCATCTTAGAATCATTGAAGGCTCCTTTCTGCCAAAAAGCATTGATAGGAGTAATACAAATATAAGAGAAACTATGGTATGCAGATATTGTTAGGTTCTTGAAAACTAGGCAGTATCTTGATGAAGCAAACATAGCCGATCGCACATCTTTAAGGAAGTTAGTTATACAGTTCTAGTTGGTGGATGAGAATTTGTTCAAATGGTCAAGTAAGAGGTTGTTACTCAGATGCTTGACTAAATATGATGATTTACAGATAATGAGGCAAGTACATGCAAGTTCTTACAGCCCCCACATGAATGGTTTGACTCTTGCTAAGAAAATTCGGCGATTAGGTTCTTTCTAGCTCACACTCATCGCGATTCCATTAAAGAAGTCAAGAAATGTCATGAATGTGAAATCTACTATGACATTAATCACCTACCTCCGATGGAACTTCAAAACCTATCTACTCCTCGGCCTTTCTCGGCGTGGGGGATAGATATTATTGGAGAAATCCGACATCATCCACAAATGGGCATAAGTATATTGTTGTAGCAATGGACTACTTCTCAAAGTGGATGGAAGCTAAGTCTTATACTAATATCATAGCTAAGAAGATGGCTAAGTTCATCGATGGTAGATATTTGCACGGTATTGCATCCCGCACCACATTATGACTAATAATGGGGTTCAATTTCAAGGGGTAGCAATTGAGCTAATTGAGAAGTATGGGATTGCGCATCATAGATGATTACATATATATCGTAAGCTAATGGTGCAATAGATGTTGTAAACAAGTTACTAAAGATAATTTTATCTAAGAAGGTATCCTCTTACAGGGACTATACTAATAAATTATCATTTGCTCTATGGGGTTACAGATCTAACATAAGAACTCCAACTGACCAAACACTTTTCTTTGTAGTATACGGTATGGAGGCCGTGTTACCGGCTGAAACGAAGGTTAGTTCACTTTGAGTAGCTTTAGAAGCGCTAATTTAGATTGGGTGCGAGCAAGGTACGAACATCTAAACTTGATCGATGAGAGGAGATTGTACGCATTAAATAATTTGCAAATGTATCAGCAATGCAAGGCTAGAGCATACAATAGTAGGGTAAAACCACATAAATATCCAATAAAAGCCAGGATTTAGTTTTAAAGCAAATGAAGCAAAGCAACACTGATGTTAGGGGTAAGTTTCTTCCTAATTGGAAAAGCCCGTGCGTGGTGAAAAAGGTTCTTAGTAAAGGGGTAGCAAAAATTATGGACATGGATGGAATGAATTTGTCAATCCCATCAACCAAGATCAACTCAAATGCTACTACGTATAAAAAAGAAGGCCTGTAAGGGCGACCTGAAAGGGTGATCCAGGAAAAAATTAAGACAGTGACCTAATGAGAGATATCATTAATAAAACCTTCACAGGTTGGTTGGTAGCACAAGAGATTATTCGAAATGTGTATCATGTCAGTATGTACCTTGATTAATTTCACAAATAAAAGAATCATTATTGCTGAAACTTTGCATGTGTGTGATGATGAGTGCATGGAAACATCTAGTCATTGTCACATAGGGCATGTTATTTTACTCATAAAAGCTTCCATAAAAAGAAAAAAAATGAAAAAAATGAAAGAAAAAAGAAAAAAGATTAAAAGATGAAAAAAAAGTTTCGATGAATTGAAAACTTGAAAGGCTAGTTTATGCAAAAATTAGGAATAACTACCTGCTGGGTTGAAAACCTGAAATGGCGGCCCAGGTAAAAATTTAGGTAATCCGATAGATTGAAAACTTGGAAGCGCGGTTTATGCAAATGTTAGGATCAGAAAAAATGTTCAACATTTGTTAGTTCATCATTATTTATGTATCTATACACGTGTATGAATGCTCTTTATGTGGAACTTCGCAAACCATGACTCAGATCTCATTCCTTGATGAAATCCATGATATCGGCCTATGAACACAGACACAAGTCCAACTGAACACAAATCTGACAAGGAGTATTGAGGACGGATTCACGCATGTACATGCATTCAATCCACGCATACATTGTTAAACATGATGTATGTCCTAGAGGCAATTAGGGTGATATATCTTTATTAGTTATAATGTACAAACAGTTTTAAATTATTATTAATAATAATTAAGGCATCTTTGTTGCTTATCAATGCTTTCTATTTATTATTGTATCTCCTTGGTATCATATATGTATAATATTTTATATGTATATGCTCATTGATGAAACAAAGTCCATGACTACTTCATAGCGTAAAAGTGAGAAGACATAGTGGGAGCTATGTGGTGTGAGAACTGCACATGCATGTTACTATGAATAGTCTAAATATACCTAGTCGTAGTTTCATTGAGACTAGACATCAATGGAATAGATAGACTAGCATGTGTAGGCTTACTTCTTGGATTAGATCCAAGCAGTCAATCTCACGAGCTGAAGGTGGTACCTTGAGGTAACACATGAATGTATTCGGGTAATACATTAGAGACCACTATAAGATAAACACTCGGAAATAACTATATCTATGTGTTGGTGTCATGTCTTATTGCAGTAGCAGTACAAGTATTCTCAGACCTGACATACCGGTTACCTTATGTAGGGGTTTTTATACTTTGGGTCATACTTATTCATACCCTGGCGATCAGGATGATACGGGTGATTCCGGGTATTACGATGATTACATGTTGGTAAGCTGTGTAGTCAAGATGGGATCCATCGCTCTTGATATAGTGATATAATGGGAGATGTACCTTAGGGCCACTTGTTAAAGTGACGCACTCATAATCCTCAAATCAGAGTATAAGATTGATAGAACGGTTTCTAGTCAATCTTGATACATAATGGCTGAGAGGTGTTCTTCATGAACAAGTCTAATTCTAGGATAGTTATGACTATTACATGAGCTAACACTTAATCCAAGCTCAATTAACTGGATTGTACTTAACTTGATGGAAGGAGTGTATTGTATTGGTTATCACTGCAGAACCGGATCAAGGCACAAGCACATGATGTTCCAAGTATCGAGGGATCATACACCTTTGCTAGAAAGCCCATTTGATCTTCTAGAGCTATCTGGTTACATATCGATCTAGAACACTGGGCCTAAAGGTTCCCCAACGGGAAGCCAAGTTTACGTTAACCTCTAGCGGATATATACTTTGGGATCGTATGAGGTCACACACTTTAGGTCTTTATCGGACTAAGTAAAGAACATATAAACTGGGTTTGTACTGAAAATATAAGTTGTCAAATCAGTGAGAAGGATTATTAATTAGTTGAATCGAATTAATAATTAAAAGGAATAATGAGAAAATAGGGAAAATTAATTAGAGCGAGCAAGGGAATTTTTCTCATTGCGAGTGAACCCAAAAAGAACACGGGTTGTTCAAAGTGGGGCCCGTGCGGCTGCCCCACGATCTAAAAAGCTCGCGTGCTGCTAGAGCACAGGGTAAGCCCGCGGTAGCGCTTGTGCGAGCTGCAAGCATGGGCTTGCGGTAATATAAGGGAAGCCCACTAGGGCTTCCCTCATGAACCTCTCAGGTCTCCCTAACTCGAGCGATTGACCTGATTAACATGGGATGGGATTTATCCCATCCCATGCAGTAGTAGAGGGGGAGTCTAACACTCCCCCTTTTCCCTAGAAATAGGCTTCAAGCCTCTCATTATTCACACTAGAAAAATAGCTCTGAGCGGTAATTATCTCTCTGATTTCTACTCTCTTCTTCCTTTTATTGTGCAAGATCTTTCACGAGTCTCTCCAAATAAATCGAAGAATTCTTATTGAAGGCTCTAAGTCTAAATGACCCTTTGGGATTATTTTTGGATTTGTTTTCGAGTGATCTAGCACCTGTTGTCAATTGTCAGGTTCTTCCTCTTCGAGGTTTTGGTCAGTTAAGATCCGTGTGGATCAATCATAAAAGCTCTCCTAGTTTGGAAGCTTGTGCTGTCAAAGTGCTGTCGAAATCACTCGAAGGAAACACCGCTACCAAAGAGAGATAAAGCACGCATCAACTGGTAATGCTTTAATCTTTAGATGCTAGGTTTCTTTTATATATGTTTTATATCCCTAAAAAGCATCTATGGTACGTTTTAACTTAGATTATATCAATCATGGCATGCTTAGGAGATCTTTAGGTTAATTTTAAGTTTTTGAAATTCTGCTTTGCAATGAGTACATGTTCAATTACTATCTTGATTAATTAACAGTGGTATCAAAGCATGCCTTATGCTATGGATGATTGATTATAATATGTTAATATGTGATTTTCTATGAATTTATTAAAGTATGCTTTATATGACTTAGGGTTCAAAACTTGTTATAAAAAATGTTGTGATAACTAGATTAAGGTTTTGCTCAAACTTAGTCTAGGTGATTTTCTTATAAAATTAGCAATGTTTGACCACACGTGTAAATGATTTAATTGAGGGTCATCCCGTACTTCACTTTATTAAAGAATGAAATCTTTAAATCATAATTGTCCATGATACAACGAATCAAAGTGCGCATGGTGATTTTAGCAAGGATTGAACAAGGCTACTCATTCACTTTAAGGGGGCCTCTATGATAGGTAGAAATTATATCATTAAAAGTTTAAATAATCAGGTTGAAATTAATAAAAGTTGAGCAGATTTTATGAAGGTCTTCCTGGTTTTACAGGTTTTTTGTCTATAGAAGGAGACCTCCTGTGCTGAGCTGGAAACTTGCCAAAAGAGCTGTGTTTTTTTATAACGGTAGCAGCTGGAGTGAAGGGTAGCTGATTGATGACATCACCAAATTAAGTGGGAGGAATTAGTTGGGAAGAAATGAGACTTTTTCACTTTAGTTAACCTAGTTTCTTTTTATAATTAGCAAGTGGACAAGTGAAGATTATTTTGATATTTGTAAGGAATAATATCTAGATATTTTTGTGGTTTGTATGGCTGAGATTAATTGGCCCTTAGAAATTGGTGAAGCCATATCTCTTCCCAAAAGCCAAAGTGGCGGGAAAGAAAAGGGGATATCCCTAAAAGAACAATTATCATTATTTTTTTATCATTATCAATCTAATATCAAACTTTACTTTTCTCTCTAGTTTTCTGCCATATTATTCTTCTTTCAAGCTTTCTTCATTTATGGGTTTAGTTGAGCAATTAATGGAGATGGGTGAGTAGTGCACCATCAAGTGAAGTCTGCCCTATAAAAGGCAGTCTAAGGAGATCTTCCCCTTTTTGTAAAGTATCATTTCCTTTGCTTAGTTTGAATATTTGTGTGAATGAATGCTTTATTGCTTAAATGAAACTTGATCACTTTCATGCTTAGTATTGAGTAGTAAGGACCAAAAGGTGATTTGCTCAATAAAAAAGACCTTCAAACACATATTTAACATGAAGTCGAAAGATGAATGTTTGTATGCCTTATTTTTCACTTTGATGAATTCTTAACTAAACTTAATGCTACTTTGTTATTCATTTGAAGGACCAAAAGGTGAAGTGTGTTTAGCTCTATAAGAAACTAAACTAGCTTAGTAGGTGGTTTAGGGATTTAAGGTTAAGAGACCTTGGAATAGGATTAGTGAGCAAGGTCTTATATTGAAAGCTAGGGAAGATAGTCTTAGATTGTCATTTGGGTAGGTTGAACTTGAATCCTTTAATCATTAACTTAAACAACCTTTTTAATTCTATTTTTTTATCATTCTTATAAATCTTTAGCATTTAACAAAATCTCCATTTTCAAGAACTCACATTTACCCTTCCATTAGCCCAATTATCATGAAAAGAACAAACAGGCATAAAGACCTCATTGTGGGATACGATACTCTTACTTACCGCTTTACAATTTAACACTAGTATACTTGCTAGGTGTGTTACTTTTTAGTGCAACAAGTTTTTGGCACCATTTCTAGGGAGAAATTTTTGCTAAAGTTTGTTATCTTTGACTATAAATTAGTGCTTTTAATCTTGTTTGTTTATAGTTTGTAGAAACAGGTTTTGAGAAGATGTCCTTGTACATGTGAAGAGCTGGAAGAGAAACACCTATTCCAATCAATCTTGAAATTGAAAGGGAGTGTAGAAGGAGAAGTGGTACTGTAAGAAGAGCTCGCGCAAGGGAGAGAATGGAGGAACAAAGAAGAGAACATGAACGCCAAGAGCAAGAAAGGCTTGAGGTAGAAAGAGTTGAAAATGAAAGGCTAGAAAGAGAAAGGCAAGCTCAAAACCCTAAAGGAGAGGATGGAATTCATCCTCCACCAAGAAGGCCAGCCTTGAGAACTTATTTGGAGCCTAACACAGAAGGCCACTCTTCATGTATTGTGATCCCCCAAGAAGGAGATAACCTATTTAAAGTCTAAGGCTATATGGTTCACATGCTACAAGCCTCTGTTCAATTTGGAGGACTTCCTGGAGAAGATCCTAATGCTCACATTCAAGACTTCGTAGCCATGTGCAACACTTTCAGAACCAATAGGAATGTTTCAGATGATGCTATAAGTCTTAAGCTTTTTCCCTTCTCTCTAAGGGATAAAGCTAAACAATGGCTGAAGACCTTGCAGCTATGCTCAATCACAACCTAGAATGACATGGCAAAAGCCTTCCTGACTAAATATTTCCCACCAAAGCAAGCCTTGAAGCTAAGAAATGAGATCACTCGATTTGTGGAGCTCCTTGGAGAATCAATATCAGAAGCTTGGGAGAGATACAAAGAAATGCTAAGGAAAGTGCCAAACCATGGCATCCTAGTTTGGATTCAAGTCTAAAATTTTTACAATGGGCATCCCAACATCAACAAGAGTAACATTGAATCTGTGGCAAATGGAGACCTCGAAGATTACCCTTCCAAGGAGATCTTTGAGATGATCGAAAAGATAGTTAACACAGTATCCAAGTGGCATTCTGCCCATGAAGAAAGACCTCGAAAGGTTGAATCAAAGGCTATCACAGAGCTCTAAAGAAAGTTTGACAAGCTCTTGACCATGTTAACAAAGAAGAATGTCTCTGCTATTACAGGCCCTCAACCAAGTTGTTGTGAAATCTGTGGAGGGAATCATAGGACTGAAGATTGAAACATAGTGCTCACCCAAGAGTAGTGTGATTAGTTGTAAGGGAACCAAAGAAGTGGATACCCCTTTTCCAACACATATAATCCTGGGTGGAGAAACCATCCTAATTTTTCTTAGAAGCCTCCACAACAACAAAATCAGTCTTCATTTCAACAACCACAATAACCACCTTTTAAATAGACTAGTCAATTCCAACAACCTCAGCAAGGTCATCATTAGTTTCAACAACAAAATCAACATCACAACAACCATGCAGGAAGCTCTTCATAACAACCCAAAAGGTTAGAAATGGATGAGATAATTACTCAGTATATGAAGCAAAACCAAGCTCATATGAAGAGATTGGAGATCCAAATCCACCAACTTACACAAGTTATAACGCCAAAAGGGAAGGGTCTTCCTAGCAATATGGAGACCAACCCCAAGGAGGAATGCAAAGCCATATCTCTAAGGAGTGGTAAGATTGTGAATTCTACTAACTTAATGACTGATGATGTTGGTGGAAATGCAGAGAAAGTTGAAGAGGAGGTAGATTTGATAAAACAAGACAAGACCTCACAATCATAGGAAAAGGAGAAGACCTTGATTGAGGCAGACAAATAGGAGATCTTAGAACTCAAAGACAAGACCTTGGAACTAGAAGACAACGAGGTCTCTAAATACCAACCAAAGATTCCTTTCCCACAAAGGGCTAAACAACATGATATGGCCAAGCACTTTGATAATTTCTTGGAGTTCTTCAAGAAGCTACATATCAACATACCTTTTGCAAAAGCCCTCGCTCAGATGCCAATGTATGTCAAATTCTTAAAGGAGCTCTTGTCTAATAAAACAAAGCTAGCGAATGTAGCTATGGTTCAACTCAATAGAGACTGCTATTCAATTCTGTAAAGTACAAGGCCTCTGCCTACCAAACTCAAAGATCTAGGGAGTTTTTCTATCCCTTGTTTTATTGGTAGCCTTGACACTAAAAATGCTTTGTATGATTTAGGAGCTAGTATAAATCTGATGTCATATTATCACTATAAGAAATTAGGCTTAGGAGACCCCCAACCCACTAGGTTTTCAATCCAACTTGCTGATAGAAGGCAAGTTTATTCTTTCAGTAGACTTTATTGTTATGGATATGGATGAAGACATGCTTGTTCCTATCATTTTAGGAAGACCTTTCTTGGTTATTGGAAGGGCATTAATTAATGTAACAAATGGAAAATTAATTCTGAAAATTCATGATGAGGAAGTTGTATTTAAAATGAATGAACCTTTAAAGTTACCACCTTCCTTTGATGAACAATCCTATTTCATGGATACCACTGATGCCTTTATACATCCTTAGTTTTTGCAGGAGTTAAATTTGCAAGACCTTGATAATGAAGGTGAAATCCTGGAGAAGCAAGTGGAAACAAAGACATGCTGCCAAGCTACTGTTGGTGCAAGGGTTAACATTAAACCCCTTGAAGACCTTCCTGATTCCCAAAACCCAGACTCTAAAGACCTTGAACAAACCCTTGATCTTAAACCTTTACCTGATCACCTTGAATATGCCTTCATCAACCCACCACAAGACCTTCCTGTTATAATTTCTTCGAAATTCTCACCCAAACAAAAACAAGACCTTTTTGACATTTTTAAAGCCAATAAAGAAGCCCTTGCTTGGAAGATTTCTGATATAAAAGGAATTAGCACTTCTATCTGTGTACATAAGATTTTGATTGAAGAGGATCACAAGCCCTCTGTCCAACCCCAAAGAAGGTTCAATCCCAACATGAAGGAAGTTATCAAGAAAGAGGTAATCAAGTTACTTGATGCTGGAATTTTTTACCCATATCTGATAATATTTGGATAAGTCCAGCTCAAGTTGTGCCCAAGAAGGGAGGGATAACTATTATACAACCTATGGAACCTTTGCTTATAGAAGAATGCCCTTTAGTTTATGCAATGCCCCTGCTACATTTCAATGGTGCATGATGGCTATTTTCCATGATATGGTGGAAAGGACGGTGGAGATCTTCATGGATGACTTTTCTGTACCTTTGACAACTATCTTCGCAATCTAGAGGAGGTCTTGATCAAGTGCATTGAGACCAACTTGGTTCTCAATTGGAAAAAATGCCATTTCAGGGTGACTGAAGGGATCGTGCTTGGTTATAAAGTTTTAGAGAAGGGCTTGGAAGTGGACAAAGCCAAGATAGATATCATCCAAAATATCACTCCACCAACATCTGTGAGGGAAGTGAGAGGTTTTCTAGGCCATGCTAGTTTCTAAAGAAGGTTCATAAAGGACTTCTCAAAAATTGCTCAACCTTTGACAAAATTTTGCTTCACAAGGATGTGGAATTCAAATTTGGAGAAGACTATATGAAGGCCTTCATGGAACTCAAGAACAGATTGATGAACTCTCTTATTCTCCTTGCCCCTGATTGGACAAAGCCCTTTGAGCTTATGTGTGATGCCAATGATGCTTGTATTGGTGCGGTCTTGGGACAAAGGGAGGACAAGCACTTCAAGACAATTTACTATGCCAGTAAGACCTTTAATGAGGCACATGAAAACTATACCACCACTGAGAAGGAATTGTTGGTAGTAGTCTATACCTTTCACAAGTTGAGATCTTACCTAGTGCTCTCCAAGGTCAAGGTCTTCACTGATCATGCATCCTTGAAGTACTTGTTTATAAAGAAGGATGGAAAGCCTAGGCTTTTTTTTTGAATGAAGGTGAGGTAAGGTAATAGCAGGTTCGGACATCCCAACTAGGTTGGTACTTCCGAAGCCAACAATCACCCAACCCCAAATTTTATTAAAATTGTAACAAAAATACAAAGGGAACGAAAAAGCAAAGAAAAAAAGCTAGTTTAATAGCTGATCTAGAATAAAAATTATGTGAAGCAAAACATTTTTAGCTCACTCAAATCATGAGCTAACAAGGAAGAGCAGAAGCTCGATATATGATCCCAACATCTATGGTTCTTGGATGACCTTCCAAAAGTAGCTAGGGCATTTGCAATACCATTTCCCTCCCGGTAAATGTGACTCATGATTAAATTCATGCCCCTTAGACTGAGAAGATAACCTTTCCAGGAGTTGCGAAGACACCAAGGAACCATCATACTTCTAGTTTTGAAAAGTGTAGTAACATAGGTTGAATAACTTTCCAACCAAATATTAGTCCAGCCCCGAGAAGAAGCCAACTCAACTCCATATATGGAAGCCTTCAGTTTAGCAATAAAAGAATAAGTAATGCCAAGGGGGAAATCGAAGTAGTGAATCACCTGACGAAGATGGTTCCTAACAACCCCACCATAACCTGACTCGCCTGGCATTCTTGTTGAAAGGGCATCCGTATTAATCTTGAGCCAATTTATCGGAGGAGTGACCAACGAACCGGAATTATCCTCGTAGTTGAATGTAGTCTCGGTATAAGAGTGAGCTCGGACAAAATTTTGCGTTCAACCAAAGAGTTCCAAATAGACCTAAAACCAAACAAATTTGTTCATCTAAGGACTGACCAAAGCTGACGCAAGCTATGATGAATATTAGGCCAAATGTTGTTAAAAATAGCATTGCATTGAGCGGTCCAAATAATCGAAACTTCATTAACCATGGTCGAATTCCACAAAAGCTGAATTTGTGAACTAAAATGGTGAGCCATTACTAAAGTAAAGACCGTATTTAAGTCCAATCCAACTTTAACTGATCGACCAAATAAACACATTACGCTTTTCCGAATTTGAATCTAGAAAGGACAGCCCACGAAGAGGTGGTCTCTATTTTCACAACTCCTCCGGTACAACGAACAAATAGAAATAATGTTAATCCTTTCCAATCAAGTACATCATGAGTGGAGATGTATCCCGTGATAGCTTTCCAGAAAATAACCGAATGAGACGATGCGATGGTCGAGTGCCAAATACATTTGAAGATCTCCACGTTCCTTGTTGAAGGGCACAACCAATGATAAAATAAATTTGCACTAAAGTTATCATTGGTTGAAGGCTGCCAAACACGAAAGTCATTGTCATCTATTAAACAAGCAAATGAGGAAATGCGCTCTCGTAAATCCACCGGGATTGAAGCTGGAAGAGATGTCCAGGCCCCATTAAATACAAAATCCCCTACTTTATCCATCAAGGATAATTTTTCCTCTCTACTAAGGCCCAACTAGTCCACAATAGTTGGCTTAATCCACACCGAATTCTAGAAGTTGAGATTTGAACTCTCCCCAATGAACCAAACGATGTTGTCACAAACAATACCATAGACATCACGGATTAAACACCAAACACTAGAGTTTGAAAGCCAAATTTGGTGGACGTCATTGCTAACAAATCTCTCCTGAAGTAGATTAAAGCATATACTATCACCACAAATGATCCCCAGAGCTAATTTAGGTAAGAGCGAGGTGTCAATGTCTATTATTTTCCTTAAACCGAGACCCCCACCACTATTGGAGTCAAGAAAATCTTCCAAGGTGTAGCCACGAGTTTCTTCTTGTTAATAGAACCAGTCCAAACAAAGTTTCTAATTGCTCTGTCAATCCCCTTTAGAAGAGAAGATGGCCATTTGTAAATTGAAAAGGAATGCATCAAAGAGCCTGATAAGTGTATAATTACACTTATTATCATATAAATTTATACAATAAACACTATAGTTTTAGTCATTTTTATACTTCATATAAAAGATTTCATGTGGTATGTACTTGTTTTTGATGCAAATGCAGATACTAGGTAAATCTTGGGAGTAAAATGAACTAAAGTGGAATTCTATGAAAAAAAAGAGTGAAAAAGGTGCAAAATGATGCGTGGAACTTGAAGATTTGGCTTAGAATCGAACCTGTCAAAGATCAGTGAAGTTACAAGGAGATTTCTGAAGAAAACTCAATTCACGGTCGAGATAATACCTTGCGGTCGCAACCTGTTCACTTCAGAAACAAAAATCTGCCAATCAAAGGTTCATGGTCGCGAATCACATATCGCGGTCGTGACATGGACGGTTTTGTGGTATTATCTTCTTAACTACCAATCGCCAGATAAGCATGATTAACCGCCATCAACCACCAACGAAAAGACACTTATCAAGAGTCAACCAATCATAAAAAGGTGTCTATCTATTGTGGATTGAATCAAAGCCTTTCAACCAAAAACATTGAAGAGATGCAATCTTTCACCAATGGATGTGGCTCATCATTTGGATAGACGCAACCCTTCAAACTCTATAAATAGGGCTCCAATTCTTCAACAATTTCGTGGGATTCAAGTGCATCAGCAGTGCATTGGATTAGTGTGGTATAGAGTGCAAAAAGTGATAGAGAGATATAGTGTGTGTAGAGTTAGAGTCACTACGTTTTAAGTGATTCGAATCCTTGTTTCGATCACTAGATTTCTCTATATTCTCGAGCGATTGTTGTATAAGTGTACTTGCAAATCACTTATCAATAACAATTTTCATTCTTCAATATTCATTTGTTCGATATTCGCAAAGAATAGCATCCTAGCAGAGGTTCTGTACGGGTCGAGACCGAATTCAAAGCAGACTCAGGAATTGCAGGAATTGATGACTCCCATTAAAGAGTGGATACGGTTTGATCAACTTTAGCTTTCAGTTGCATACCTTACAACTTTGCTTTGCTTTCTACTTATACTTTCTATTTCGAAGTTTATGATATGTCTATGTGTCATAATGCGTATTTCGTGTTAAGTCTTTTATATTAATCAAGTTATATGCGTTGGAGTTAATTTTAAGA
>CATIWQ010317256.1:0-11355 GCA_949673415.1 Euphorbia schlechtendalii | reverse complement strand
AAATAGAAAGTATAAGTAGAAAGCAAAGCAAAGTTGTAAGGTATGCAAGTGAAAGCTAAAATTGATCAAACCGTATCCACTCTTTAATGGGAGTCATCAATTCCTACAATTCCTGCGTCTACTTTGAATTCGGTCTCGGCCCGTACAGAACCTCCGCTAGGATGCTATTCTTTGCGAATATCGAATAAATGAATATTGAAGAACGAAAACTTTTATTGATAAGTGATTTGCAAGTACAGTTATACAACTATAGCTCGAGAATATAGAGAAATCTAGTGATCGAAACAAGGATTTGAATCACTTAAACATTTTCTCGCTAACACTTATGAACGTAGCGAAACTAGATATTTATTCTCTATCTATACACCATACACTATCTTTCACCCCTTTCTTCTTGCATTGTGATGCATGAAATTTGTGAAGTTTGGAGCCCTATTTATAAAGTTTGAAGGGTTATATCTATCTAAACGAAGGGTTGTGTCCATTGGTGAGTGATTGCATCTCTTCATTATGATTGGTTGAGAAGCTTTGATTTAATCTACAATGAATAGGCACCTTTTCATGATTGGTTTAACTTATGATAAGTGTCTTTTCATTGGTAGTTGATGGCGGTTAATGGTGGTTGATCATCCTTATCTGGTGGTTGGTAGTTAAGAAGATAATATCACAAAACCGTCCATGTCGCGATCGCGATATATATGTCACGATCACGATATATATGTCGCGATCATGAATCTTTGATTGGTAGACTTCTTATTTGAAGAAGAACTAGTAACGACCGTGAATTGTTGTTGCGACCATGAGTTGAGTTTTTCTTCAGAATTCTCCTTGTAACTTCATCGATCTTTGACAGCTTCGATCCTTAAGCCAAATCTTTAAGTTCCACGCATCTTTTCGTACCATTTTCACTCTTTTTTCATAGAATTCCACTTTTGATCATTTTACTCCCAAGATTTACCTAGTATCTGCATTAGCATAAAAAAAACTACATGCCACGTGAAATCTTTTATATGAAGTATAACAATGACTTAAAATATAGTGTTTAGTGTGTAAAATTAATATGATAATAAGTGTAGTTATACACTTATCAATGTCCTACTTATGTCAAGAGGATAAGTTCAGATAAGCTGGGTGCTAAGTTTGATAGATGTTGTTTGCAGGTTACCCTAAGGTAACTATAGGGTATATCTTTTATGATCCCAAAGAACAAAAAGTCCTTGTTTTCAGAAATTCTCATTTCCTCGAGGAAGAGTATATACTTGCGAAAGCTAGTGGAGCAATCTTGAGTAAGGCACTCAAGAAGATCAAACAGGCAGTCAAATGATTATACCTAAACATGTTACACAAGATAGCGTAAGCATGGAACAATGTATTATAACATCGACATTGCGTATTTCAGACCGGGCTCCAATCGCTCCTAAGCGATGTGGGTTTCTCATCACTAATGATAAACATCTCTTTCTTATAGAATGATGAGCCTAGGACTTATAAGGAGGTAATGGAAGGCTCAGAATTCGATAAATGACTTTTAACCATGAGATCGGAGTTAGACTCATGTAAGAAAATCAAATTTGGAGCTTGATTAATGCTCAAAGAGGGATTAGGCCCATAGGATGCAAGTGGGTTTTCAAGAAGAAAACTAACATGGACAGTAACATAGTTACCTATAAAGCAAGGTTGGTTACAAAAGGGTACAAAAAAAGAAGGCATTGACTATGATGAGACCTTGTCACCGGTGGCCATGCTAAAGTCTATCAGGATACTCCTTGCCATCTCTGCTCATTAAGATTATGAGATTTGGCAGATGGATGTGAAGATAACATTCCTTAACAGGAATCTGGACAGGGATGTGTATATGGTACAACCTGAGGTTTTTACATCCAAAGATGGCTCCACGGTATGCAAGTTGTAGAAGTCCATTTATGGACTTAAGCAAGCATCGAGGATTTGGAATATTAGGCTTGACGAGATAATTTGAGAAATCGATTTTGTTCCAAACGTTATGAGTCCTATGTATATAAGAAGGCTAGTGGGATTGCGATCATTTTCCTTATATTATATGTTGATGACATATTATTGATAAGAAACAATATTCCTTTTCTTCAAACAGTTAAGTTATGGTTGTCAAAGAAGTTCTCCATGAAAGACCTTGGAGAAGCAGCTTTTATACTTGGTATAAAATTTACCAAGTTAGATCCAAAAGGCTGCTATGACTTTCAAAAAGTACATACATAGATAAGGTTTTGGCTAGATTTAACCTTGAGCAGTCAAGAAAGGGTTATCTCCTAATGTCTCACGGGATTAACCTTTCTAAATCTAAGTGTCCGAGAATACAAGAGGAGAGACTACGCATGAATGGAATACCATATGCCTCAATGATGGGGTCCATCATGTATGCTATGGTATGCACTTATCCTGACGTTTCACATACGTTGAGCGTCATGAGCAGATTTTAATCTGACCTAGGTGAGAAGCACTAGATGGCCATTAAATATATACTCAAGTACTTACGTAGGATTAAGGATATTTCTTTAGTATATGGAGAAGGTGATCTCACTTTGAAGGGATACACTGATTGAGTTTTTAGTCTTACAAGGATGATTATAAATCCCAGGTAGGTTATGTGTTTATGTTAAAAGGAGAGGCAATTGTTTGGAAGAGTTTCATACAGGATATGATTGTCGATTTAACCATGGAATCTGAGTACATAGCTACTTCAAAAGTGGCTAACCAGCTGTATGGTTTAAGGGATTTATTGGTGATCTCGGTGTGGTGTCCAACATTGTAAATCAAATAGCGGTCTATTGCGATAATAATGGGGCTATTGCTCAAGCAAAGGAACCACGATCTCTTAAAAAAATAGACATGTACTTAGAAAATACCATATCATTCATGAGATAGTAGCCAAGAAAGATATAGACTTGGAATACATCCCAACAGATCAAAAGCTAGAAGATGGGCTAACTTAGCCATTGACTCAAGTTAAAAATGACCAGCATGTTAATGAGTATGATATGAGGCACATGGGCAATTGGCTTTAGTGCAAGTGGGAGATTGTTAGACATAATGTATGCCCTAGAGGCAATTAGGTTGATATATCTTTATTAGTTATAATGTATAAACGGTTTCGAATTATTAATAATAATAATTAAGGCATCTTTAATTCTTATTAGTGCTTTCTATTTATTTATGTATCTCCCTGGTATCATAAATGTATAATATTAAATATGAATATGTGCATTGATGAGACAAAGTCCATGACTACTTCATAGTGTAAAAGTGCAAATACATAGTGGGAGCTATGTGGTGTGAGAACTACACATACGTATTAATATGAATAGTCTAAATATCCCTAATCATAGTTTCATTAAGACTGGACATCAATGGAACAAACAGACTAGCATGTGTAAGCTCACTCCTTGGATTAGATCCAAGCAACCGATCTCACGAGCTGAATGTGGTACCTTGAGTTAATACATGAATGTATTCGAGTAATACATTGGAGATAGCTATAAGACAAATACTCGGATATAACTATATCCATGTGTTTGTGCAATGTCTTATTGCAGTAGCAGTACAAGTATCCTTAGACCTGAGATACCAATTACCTTGTGTAGGAGTTGCTATACTTTGGGTCATACTTATTCATACCCTAGCGATCAAGATAATATGGGTGATTAAGGGTATTTTGATGATCACATGTTGGTAAGCTGAGTAGTCAAGATGGGATCCATTACTCTTGATATAGTGATATAATGGGAGACATACCTTAGGGCCCCTTGTTGAAGTAACACACTCATAAGCCTCTGATCAGAGTATAAGATTGATAGAATGGGTTTCTAGTCAATCTTGATACATAAAGGCTGAATGGTGTTCTTCTTGAATAAGTCTAATTCCAGGATAGCGATGGCTATTACATGAGCTGACA
The DNA here is from genome assembly GCA_949673415.1 of Euphorbia schlechtendalii. Classification (NCBI taxonomy): domain Eukaryota; kingdom Viridiplantae; phylum Streptophyta; class Magnoliopsida; order Malpighiales; family Euphorbiaceae; genus Euphorbia; species Euphorbia schlechtendalii. Next base: position 7,427 of record CATIWQ010317256.1, on the reverse strand, counting down.
CTTATTCCGAGGTTAATAAATTAGATGGTACTTAACATGATGAAAGGAGTGTATTGTATTGGTTACTATTGCAAAATCGGATCAAGTCACAAGCACATAATGTTTCAAGTATTGTGGGATCAAATGCCTTTGCTAGAAAGCCAATTTGATTGTCTATAGCTATCGGGTTCCATAACGGTCTGGAATACTGAGCCTAAAGGTTCCCATATGGGAAACCAAGTTTAGGTTAACCTCTAGTGGCTTTATACTTTGGGATCCTATGAGGTCATACACTTTGGGTCTTTATCAGACTAAGTACATAACCTATAGACTAGGTCTATGCTGAAAATACAAGTTGTCAAATCCGTTAAAAGAATTACTAATTGGTTGAACCGAGTTAATAATTAAAAGGAATAAAGAGGAAATAGGGATAACTACACAAAGCGGAGCAAGGGAATTTTCCCATTGCGAGTGTGCCCTAAAACAATTTTCCCATGGCAGCGCTTGCGCGGACTGCAAGGTTGGGCTTTCAACATCCGCAAGCCCAAGCTTGCTGCAAAGTAAGGGAAGCCCGTTAGGGCTTTGCTTCCAACCCACGCAGGTTAGCCTGCAGATCTCCTTGACGTGCATGGCTAACCCGATAGTGATGGGATTCCCATCCCATCCAGTTATTGAGGGGGAGTCTAACACTCCCCCTTTTCCCTATAAATAAGCCTCTAGCTCCTCTCTTTATTCAGACACAACAACATCTGAAAATAGCTTTAAGCTCAGATTTTCTCTCTGGATTCTACTCCCTCTTCTTCTTTTGTTGTGCGAGAACCTTCATGAGTTTCTCCAAATAATCGAAGAATTCATTTTGAAGGCTCTTTCTTAAGTGAGCCTTTTGGATTATTTTCGGGTTGGTTTTCGAGTGGTCTAGTAGCAGCTATCTACTAACGGGTTCTTCCTAAATAAGGTTTTGGTCGATGAATATCCATGTGGATCAATCATAGAGGCTTTGAAAGGTCATTCTAATGAAGTTTTGCTGAATTACTCAAAGGGAACACCGTTACCAAAAGAGAAAAAGCACGCGTCAATTGGTAATGCTTCAACCTTTAAATGCTAGTTTTCTTTTATAAGCTTTATAAACCTAAAAGAATCTATGGACATTTTAACTTAGATTATATCAATCATGGCATGCTTAGGAGTCCTATAGGTTAATTTTAAGTTTTGAAATTTTGCATTGCAACAATTGCATGTTAAATTACTGTCTTGACTAACCGGTATCCGATATTTAGATTGTTTAGGCCTCAAACTGTTAAAATCTAGTATTAATCCATTGTAATCACTAAAATGAACTAATCTATTTGTGTTTTCCCTATCTCAAATGCATGCTAACTTAATCTTCTTTGTATTAAAATTTTCAGCGATTACGGTGTTTACCTTTTGAGCTATATTGAGTTTGAGATTGAAGGGTAGAAGATGCCTCAAAATTTTGACATCTATCAATAAAGAAGGAGGTTCGCATACAATTTATACAAGCACGACAAGTAAAAATTAGCAAACTATATAAAGAGTGAGGACAACATGTTCAAAATACTTATTGAAATGTTTGATAGTCAAGGCTTCCTTCCGAAATGAACATTTATTGCATGTAATCAATCTGATTTTGATGTATGTTTGAACTTTTCCTAGAATATAGTTGTTTTATATAGAAATTTTTTGTTATTTAAAAAATCAACTAGAAGTAATTTTTGCAGCTATTTTTGTGTGGTTTTAATAGTTAAGGACCTACAAATCTAGTGAAATGAAAGCAATGTCTTTTGTAGATTTTGGTAGTAGTATAGTATTGACATGGAAAAAACATAATTTTTAATGATTTTTTAAGTGATTGACAGTAAGTTTCTATTTGAATTTGTATAATTTAATTTACAAAGATTGCAAGCTATAATGTTCATCTTGCGAATGATGTGCAATGGCTAGTTATAAGAACAATGTTCTCTTTCAAGGTGAATGTCATTCTGCTCTTCATCCATCACAATCATATCATCTTCTTCCTCTGTTGTGGAACCTAAAAGTGCAAGTGAAATCACATGTAAAGGTGAGAATTGGAAAAAAACCAACATTCTACCAACAGGTTACCAGATATTTAAAATATGGACTAAATATCAAATTCTTTTTTGAAAACCTAATCTAGTATTTAAAAACCATCATTGCATGGTATAAAACAATTATGTATTTAAACTTATCTAGGATAGAAATCATAACCGTTGGAATCTGTTAGTTAACTGGTATCTAACTAGTATTAGCTTGTAGTTTTCTACATTTTGTTAGAATCTGGTAGGTCATTAATAGTAGCTTGTATTTTTTTGCATTTTGTTAGATTCTGGTAGGTAACTAGTATTTAACTAGTTTTAGCTTGTAGTTTTTTATATTTTGTTAGAATCTGGAAGATAACTAGTATCTTAATAGTATTAGCTTGTAGTTTTTTACATCTTGTTAGAATTTGTTAGGTAATTGGTATCTAACTGGTATTAGTTTTTAATTTCTTACATCTTGTTAGAATATGGTATGTAACTGGTATTAGCTTGTATTTTTTGCATCTTGTAAGAATCTGGTAGGTATCTGATATTAACTAGTAGAGAGCCTGTAGGAATCTGGTATTTAAACAATTTATCAACAAAATAACCTCATTCACATTGGATTGTTTTTCAATAATGCATTTATCAATTAAAAATCAAAGAAAAAGCACATCAAGTTCATGTACAAACCAACAGTAATAAAAGTGTGTTAAAATAACATAAATTTCTACCAAATACCAGCAGTTTACCAGTTGTCTACCAGATTTACTAAAAAAATAGAGTTTACTTTCAATAATTGCAGATGTTTTATCAAACTTTGTGATACACAATGAAATTCATTCCATTCTATGGAATGTTTTTCAAAATCAAAATTTAACTCGGTTCAAGTTAAATACATGCTTGTACTTCAAAATTCAAACTAATTTGAGCTCGGAATCTTACTTAGTTGCTGGAGATGTGAAGAAACTGCACTTTGATTCATTGAAAACCTAGATCTGTTGAGTTTTTTATTGAGAGAAAACAGAGAATTCTTGAGGAAGAAGTTGTGCAGTTTTGTTGATCACGTTTTGTTTTAGGAAAGATTATGTCCTTATATATGACTCAATAACTGTAAAGGGAAGTTTAAACTTTGTATGGAATTACAGTTTTCATTAAGAACGCATTCTCTGTAATTTTTATTCTTTTTCAGTACATTTATAAAATTTGCCCTTAATTTATTTAATACATTTTTACATTAGAAATTTCTTTTTTCTTTTTAATGACTTTATTTTTTATATCTTCTTCTTAATTATTAGAGATATTGAAAAAAAATATTGAGCGATATAAAATTAAGCATATTGACCATTAGCATAAGTCAATTTGTTTTGTGCTGCATATGTTTAATCTTACTTATATGATCACTCACTTTATCCAGTCCAACACTCTTCGAGCTCATGGTAACTTTACATGGTATCCGAGCAAAAGATCATGTGTTCGTGTTTATAGTCCTGGTTAGGTTTGGGCTAGCAATAAAGACTAGACTCGTTGATGATCTTGAGCCTCCGAGACGATAAACTAAGGAATGTTTGCAACTAACAACTAGTATAAGAAGAGTTGCATTTGAGGGGAGTGTTGGAGATGTGGATAATCTCAACATTCAAAATAAACAAGAATATTCACTGATTTGTAAAAGGAGTAAATTGGACTCTAATATAAACCAATTGATTTTGTGTTACATGAACTTTATCAAAGTACTAATTGTTGTACATTGTCTTTTCTCATGATTAATGGCATTCATTGATTATATGCTCTAGGAGTCACTTGTGATGCCAACCTAGTTAGGATGATGACTCTTCTTCAACAACTAACCCGTTCACTGATAAAAAATAATATTCAAATTTGTAAAGGACAATTGAATATTAATTACTAGATAAATAGAATATTAATTAGTTACAAAATTAAACACTATTTTATTGGATAACAATGAAAGCTATAGGCTTATATATTATATAACATAATAAGTGGTCCTGTTTAAAAATGTCACGAGAGTAAAACATTTTTTAACAGAAAATGTGATCCATTTAAAGCTATATATGACTTTCATGTGATTATGATCAGTTGTAACTACTCAAATGCTACAATTAATGTTGCCATACAGATTTCTTTTACCAAATAATTATAATTCAATAATTTTAATTCTAGAATAATACTAGGAATATAGAAATTCAGAAATGGTATTGGTTGGTTTGAAAGATAGAAAAACACAACCTATATAGCTTTGTTTTTCGGTCATAGTAAGCTAGCAGTTGGACTACCAACTAACTTCTAATTTTTCGCCATTCAAATGCAGTTTTAACGCAAAAGATAACTGCACTCGAAATGGACAACAGGCGCTAAAGAATAGTAAAGACATTGACATCCTCGCAAACTAGATTAAATGTCCATGTAAAGCAAATTTATTTTCGAATTGTAAAAAATTCTACAAACTGTAAGAGAAGAGATTAAAAAAATATAAGCATAATGCATGTTATTCATAAAAAGAAGCATAATGCAAGATTTATCCTTGAACTTGCCATCTTGTACTAGATTGTATTCCTACTATCTTCATCAACTTGTAAAGGTGCACCAGTTTACCTCATAATTATCATGTGTTTGCTTCTGGTCCAAAAGATAAAAAATCAAGAAAATAACATTTTTTAAAAAGTCAAACAAATTATAAGCTAACACGTGACATTCAAGGGCAGCTGGGTCTAATAGGAACAAGTAAAAGTTCAAAGCAATACTTTGTGAAAAGTGTTAAGTATATGGGGGCAAAACATGCATGTTTTTTAATATATATCATTAGACCTTACTTGCCAACTTAACACATCGTTCATTTTATTCTATGACATAATATCCAAGTCTCATTAATATGCAAGTCAAAAATTCAAGTCTGAACAGCTCCATTTGTTAGCTAAATTTCAACATATGGTTCTTAGAGTGGACTTCGATTGAACATACTTCAAATCCAAGAGTCCAAGAGACATCATGCTATAATTAAAACTAATTGAAAAAAATATTTTCCCACGAATAAAATTTTAGTTTATATTAAACATTAAAACAAGTCAATGATTTTGGTATTACGTGAGTTCAACCCTACATGTGTGCACGTTCAATTAACTTGACTCCGCATGCGGATTTTCTATAGGAATTGCGGTTGTAGATAAGGGATGAGGACTTAGTACTTAACGGCAACCAAATCCAATGAATAAAAGAAAAGGAGAGTCAAATGTTTTGCTTTATAATTACAAGACCATGCAGTCAAATCATTAGGGCAAAACCACCAGTCAAACTCAACATTTCACCTAATACCTCTCCTTCTTTTCTTTTCTATATATCTCTCTCTCTCTTTAACATTATTTTCCCCCCAATACTAAATTCTTATTTCCTCTTCTTGGATTTTGCTTTGTAATTAAAAATGAGAAAACCTTGTTGTGATAAATTAGACACCAACAAAGGCGCCTGGTCTAAACATGAAGATCAGAAGCTCATTGATTACATTCGTAAACACGGCGAAGGATGTTGGCGTACCCTTCCTCAAGCTGCAGGTTAGTTTTGACAATTCATTTCGTTAACATATAACCTTAATCATAGTCATTATTATCATGACCTTTCGGGTTTTTGATTTATCAACCAGGCCTCCTTCGTTGCGGTAAAAGTTGCAGACTGAGATGGATAAACTATTTAAGACCGGACGTTAAAAGAGGAAACTTTGGTGAAGATGAAGAAGATCTCATCATCAAGCTTCATGCCTTATTAGGAAACAGGTCAGGATTCCTTAAAGACAGAATCTTAATATTCCACTTTCAGACAAGACAAAAACAAACGACCGTTATTTTTTAAATAAAAAATTTGGATTTAATTATTGAATTAAAAAAAATGGTTTTCAGGTGGGCACTTATAGCGGGAAGATTGCCTGGGCGTACAGATAATGAAGTAAAGAATTACTGGAACTCTCATCTAAGAAGAAAGCTTATGAATATGGGAATCGATCCAAATAATCACCGTTTAAATCAGTGTGTTCGTCGCCAAAATTCTGCAAGTACAACTTCATCAAAAGAGCTAACGAAACCCGAAATTAATGATAACAATGATGAACAAACATCTAGTGTGTTGAATCAGGATGATTCCAAGGGTTTTTTACCTGACCTAAATCTTGACCTTGAAGTCAACATTGCAACAGAATTTAATGCATCAAATGCAGCTGTACCTTCTACAGTTCTCCCTCTATTTCAGTAATTATTATATAAAGTGGTAGATACAGAATCAAACTACAGGATAATCTGACGAGAAAAGATGTTTTGAATGGTGCAAATAGTCCGAGACCAACCGCTCTAATATGCCCTAGAGCCTCCACTAGTGGTGGATAGACTAACAAGAGCTAGTAATGGTAGAGTTGAATAGGTCTCTTTTGGTAAAAATTAATTGCTTGAATCATCGAATTACTCTAATACATGGCTAATTTGCCAAGATGTTAATGATCAAGTATATTTGGTATTGTTAAAAAAAATTATATTGTGTTTTAATGATTCTTCTTCTAAATGTGCTGCATTCTATCAAATTTTATCCAACTGTTTCACATATGGAAATTTATTTTTAATAAGATTAGGGCTAGGAAGAAATAAGCGAGGGTGATATTAGTCACTCAGTGAAAGCGCCGCTTATGGCCCACACTCGAAGGCAGGCCATGGAGCTAACACCATAAGGGACCCACCCTTCCCCACTACTAACAACCCCCTAACGTTTTATTAAAAATAAAAAAGATAAAAGTTCGTTACAAGAAGCAAAAGAGAACGAAAACCAGAAAAAACTAAGTTACGAAGCTATCTAAAATGATAGTTACAAAATCCATTAAGATCATGATAAAACATCTCTCGGCAGAAGTGGGGGACTTGGACCCATTCGGTTGTGTCTTGAGAGATTCGACCATGGTTTCGTAACACGTCCGTGATCATATTTCCTTCTCTATAAATGTGCGTCACCAAAATTCTCATGCTTTGTGTTAGGTTCAAATAATCCAACCAAGCTGCTCGAATTTGCCAAGGAACCCGGGTTGTTCTTGAGCGAAATGTATGAACTACAAAGGATGAGTCGCTTTCGATCCAAAGCCGATTCCAATCATTCTCCTTTGTTTTTTTGATTGCATAAATTGTAGCTTCGAGCTCAGAAGCAAATGCGAATGTATTTGGCTTGAAAAAAGAAAAACCAAAAACAAAGTCTCCGTTAGAGTTCCTAAAAATGCCACCACATCCTGACGGGCCTGGTGCGCCATCCGTCGAAGCATGCGTGTTAACTTTAATCCAATCTTCTGGTGGCCTAATCCATCTCACTTCAATCGTTCTTGGCACTCAATTTAATCTCGGGGTAAGC
>CATIWQ010317254.1:0-10235 GCA_949673415.1 Euphorbia schlechtendalii | reverse complement strand
ACCCTTAATGCTCTCATCACCATTTGATAATGCGTCAAGTGAGCGCGTGGGTCGCAACATCCTTGGGGATAAGCGAGCCCTAAGCTTGATTTGTGTGGCCATCCAGCGAGCATAGTAGGATTTAAAGCTCTCACCCTACCTTTGCCTTATAGCCTCTAGATGTTACATTATGGTTTCCATTTGAGAGTTGAAACCATAATGCTTCAGCATAGCTTGAGCGAGGCTATTCCAATCAGTAGCTATATGCAGTGGAAGGTGGCTGTATCATTCGTTGATTAGATAGCCTAAGGTGACGATGAAGAGCTTAGCCATCATTCGGTCGCTAACCCTTAATGCTCTCATCACCATTTGATAATGCGTCAAGTGAGCGCGTGGGTCGCCAGATCCTTAGAGTTAAGCGAGCTCTAAGCTTGATTTGTGTGGCCATCCAGCGAGCATAGTAGGATTTAAAGCTCTCACCCTACCTTTGCCTTATAGCCTCTAGATGTTACATTGTGGTTTCCATTTGAGAGTTGAAACCATAATGCTCTAGCATAGCTTGAGCGAGGCTATTCCAATCAGTAGCTATATGCAGCGAAAGATGGCTGTATCATTCGTTGACTGGATAGCCTAAGGTGATGATGAAGAGCTTAGCCATCATTCGGTCGCTGACCCTTAATGCTCTCATCACCATTTGATAATGCGTCAAGTGAGCGCGTGGTTCCGCCATGCCAGGTTGTTGGAGGATGGCATCCCCTGAGCTTGAATAAGAGCCATATTGCCCTTGGGGATACACCGCAAAATGGGGCAGTTGAGGTGCCTAGAACTGTGAGGTGACAGAAGTACTCTAGTTGGGAATAAGCTGTTGGGTCACTCCTTGGTGGAAAGGCCCCGGTACGAATGTCGATTGGATAGTTTGTCCAGGGAAGAATTGACTTTGGTTCAGCTGACTTTGTCCTGTCCCAAATTGATAAAAGGTAGTTGGGGGGTAGGGGCATCATGAGTGAAGTAGGAGGTCCCCCTGTCAGATTGACATTGTTAAGGGTGACCTCCGGGCTGGACACTACATTCTGGGTCATCCCTGGGTGTTAGCGAATGACCATAGCTAGCTGTTCGCTATTGGCAAAGACGTTTATGGTAGCTACAATCTCACCGACGACTGTTGAGAATTTTATCCTGTAAGGACGGGGTGATCTTCCCTCGCACCTTCTCCTTGTTGATTAGCCATAATTGACGTGCGCTGAACTGAATCCGAGTCTGAACCAGAGTCCTCACTTGAGTCAGTGTACGGAACCCCCTCCAGATTGGCCATAATTGGGTAAAGGCGGACCAGGCGGCGAGCAGGCCTCTTCCAAGCCCCTTTGATACACAAGCAGAATATTAGACCGTGCATGTAAGATTCATGATATGACTCGTGATGCGGGTAATGCATGAGATTTTTAATGTTATGGCTGCATTCATAAGGGGTTAGCATGACATGATGTGAAATAACATGTATGTCAATCCATTTGAAAAAAACAGGTTAGTCGTTAGGTAAAAATAAAAACATGTGGAGATGAATAATCCAACAACGGGGGTTGGATTTGAGATTTGTACAATGTCGACGTGATATCATAATATGAGTGGTGTAAGTGAGTTGACTAAGCTACCTGTGTGGTAATAGGTCAATGGTTTGAGGTTTTGTGAAATGAAGACAACTACCGTATGTGGCTATCTAAGGAATGATTTGGTTATTTTGCCTAATTAGGGCAGAGTTTCAGATACCTGTGTGGTCATCACTATTTGAGGGTATGTGGTGATACGTGAATTATTACCTTGTGTGGGTGAATGATTCGGGTATGAAGCGTATACCCTTGATGGTAAGGTAAGTAAGTTCGCTCCATGTGGGCTTAGGTTAGGATTTCGAGTGGGATATCCTTTAATGTGGGAAAAATGATTTTGGGTAGGTATTTGCTCCGTTTGGGCTTTTGGTGTGTATAATTACCCTGCAAGGGCTGTGAGTTGGATGTTGAGTGGACATCTAATGGGTTATGTGGTGGATATATTATTGCCCCTTGTGGGCTAAGTGTCGAATGTCAAGTGGACATCACATAGTAAAAGCAATGTATGTTTGCAATGTGCAGGATGAAAAAGGGGTAAGTGATGTTCCTATGTGGTTTTATGTTGTCCTAGGGTGACATGATCTATAGTGTCAACCGTGACATGTACATTTAATATCATGAGTGTGTGTGTTCAAATGTCTACACAAAAATTCATGGTTAGTATGACATTTGTATAATAATAAGTGTGTAGCACATAGCATGCAACATCCAAACTTCCAACCATACAACTCCTGCGTGTAGGGTTCTTGGCTAATCTCTATCCTAAGTTTGGTTCATCTTAGTACCATGAAGATACTAAGGAGCGCACCTGCAAGAAAATATAATGCATGATCGCTTGTTTGGGTAACACCCTAGGGAAAAATGCCTACGGTTTATTTACATGAGGTTTGTAAATGGGTTGCTGATGTAGAAGGTTCTTGTTGCACTAAAATACACTCCAAGCCTCTTCTCGAATGGGTTGAGGGAGGTACATGCGATATGGCAACAAGTGCTCCACCCGCTCAAGTGCTATCTTTTCTCATGGAGGCAGATTAGTACAAGAGAGAGCTTCGCGGTAATGGGGGTACCTTAGACTTATAGATTAATCCCTTCTATTGCAATGCGTTATTATGAATATGTCATAATTAAAAAAATAGAATAATGTGATCAATAATATTCGGCACTTATCCAAAATCTAAAACCTTTGAAAAACAAGTTTTAGTAAAATCCCCAGCAGAGTCACCACTGTGAGTAAATGACACGGAGCGGTGGGCCGAGATCGCGCGAAATGAGAGGCACGGTCCACCGGGGTGTTTGAAAAAAAGGTGCGCCGGGTCGGGGACCCGAGAAAAAAGGTTGAAAAGAGAAAGCGAAAAACGTTTTAGATCGGTTTGAACCCGAATCCACCATCTCTTAGTGTGGAGTCTCCACCTGGATTAGCTCTTTCTAGGAATTAGAGTTCTGTGAGGCTTAACATCCGGGGGACGGCCCACCAAGACCCAGAGATTCGGGTCCAGGATAAGTTGCTTATTTCTTAAGTGATCACATTATATTACATCTACAGAAAACCGTATTTTCTTAGTTATGCATATTCGCACTTAGGTCTTTTTAATACTTTATATGCATGATTCACGTATTGCAAAATAATAAACCATTCAATAAGCAGTATAATAAATCATCCACAAAGCGGTAAGTAAATGCGGAAAGTAAATGCGGAAAATAAAATTACAAGGTTTTAAAAAATCGGGGGATGCAACCGCCCAGTACCCTATTTATTACATTTCCTAAAAAGTATGTACAATACCCGAAGTAAAAATGAAATCCTAAACATACATCTAACCTGCATCCACAAAGGTTAGCACATGGGATATCACGTATGCTCGATTTGATTTTAGCGAGGCCCATGTGGCCTAATTAAAACATTGGCAGTTTTAAAGTTGTTATTTTAAATAAAAATGGTTCATTTTTATTTACACGTATGTTGGTCAATTTTATTTAGTGAAAATGACCGCATGGTAAAAGGTGAGGTCTGTTATCCGGGATAATTTTAATTCCCTTCGTTGGGGTATTCTAACATAAAAATAAAAAAAATAAAGAAAGAAATAAAGATGAAGGAGAGGTTACAACATTATTTACATAATAAAAGAAATAAAAATATTCCTAGGTTCACATGTAGAACAATAACACGAGATAAAGCAACTCTAGAAACTTAGAAGCTTACCCTTTCTGTATGAATCCACTTCGGCGAATCCATTTTGGTTTAATTGTATTTTAATGTAAAAAAGAATAATTGTTTGGTTGGAAAATAAAGTGTTTATTTATCCAAAAGATAATATGACTCGGGTTCTAAATTTATTTTGAAACCCGAGAATATTTGAGGATTTAAGAAGAAAAATAGATGAAGAAATTTGATTTTAAGATGAAGAGATTCGGGATCCAAAAGTGTTTTGGATCCGAGAAAAAATTAGAAGAAAGTAAGAAATATTGTTTGAATTTTTTTTTATTTGATAGAGAGAATTTTTCTCTCAATTTTCGAGCCCCCTTCAATCCAAAAAGGTCCGCCTATTTATAGAAAAAAGTCCCGAAAAATTCAAAATAGAAAGAATGTCTGGCGAGGCTACCTCACCAAGCTTTCTGGTGAGGCCTCGCCAGACTCTTGGCGAGGCCTCACCAGGAATCTTGGTGAGGCGTCGCCAACCTGGAGAGGAAGCCTCGCCAGGAGGCCTGGCGAACTGGCCAGAAAGTCTGGCGAGTTCACTAGACTACCTGGCAAGGCTCGCCAGGGTCTGCGGAGGCTTGCCAGACCATTAGCGAGGCTCACCAGGTCGCTGGCAAGGTTGGCCAGCCCTCTAGCGAGCCGTGCCTCGCAAAGTATAGGCGAGGCGGGCTCCGGATCCGGCTTTCAGTTGCGTTTTCAATTTTTTTTTTGCGTATTTTTATATTTTTTAGTTAATTTTCTGAATTAAAGTCCTTTTAAATTCAAAGACGAGGAAGACTCCCATATGAAGATCATCGGACGGTCAAAAATCATGTGATTCGAGGATAAATATCCTGAAAAGCCATCATCATTGAGCGCGCGAGCTGGTACAAAATCCCATGCTCACACTGGTACATCATAATCATTCCTTCATGCAAAGACTCAACATATCATGCAAAACAAACAAGGTCCATGTTTAAGTTCTTGCACCTATCTCTATAAGTTTTAATTTAACAACTTTAACCACTTTTGTAAAAGCATATGTAGAATCCAATTCCCATATTAGAAATTGACTAAGTCATAAAAGTCCCTTGGGTACTCTTGAATCTAATACCGATGGAGATTTCCAAGTAGGAGAAGCCCCCTTAATGTGAATGAGCAGCCAAGTCCAATCCTTGCCAAAATTACCACAGGCATTTCGATTCGTTGTACCATGGATAACTATGATTTAATGATTTAATGATTTCATTCTTTAATTGAGTGAAGTACGGAACAACCCTCTATTAAAGCATTTATACATGTGGTAAAATATTATTAATTTTTATGATAATCATCTAGAGTAAGTTTGAGCAAAACCTTAATCTAGTTATCACATCATTTTCTATAACAAGAATTGAAACCTAAGTCATGCATAACATACTTTAATCAATTCATAGAAAATATTAATTTCAACATATTATGATCAATCATGTATAGCATAAGGCAGGCTTTGATACCACTGCTGGTTAATCAAGACAATAATTGAACATGCAACGTTGCAAGATGGAATTTGAAAACTTAAAATTAATCTAAAAGGATCTCCTAAGAATTCCATGATTGATATAATCTAAGTTGAAACGTTCTATAGATGCCAATAGGTTTATAAAACTTGTAAAGAAACCCTCGCATCTAAGTTTAGAGCATTATCAGTTTATGCGTGCTTCTCTCTTTGATTTGGATGCATCGTTCCCTTAGAGAAATTTGGCAAAACTCCATTAGCACAAGACTTCAAACTAGGACAACCTCTATGATTGATACACACGGATCTTCACCAAACAAAATCTCGTTGAGGTAGAACCCGTTAGTAGACAACAATTGCTAGACCGCTCGAAGACCAATTCAAAAATATAAACTAAGAAGGCTCACTTTAAAAAGAAAGAGCCTTCTAAATAATTATTCATTTCTTGGAGAAACTCGTGGAGGATCTCGCACAACTCATGAAGAAAGAGATGTCAAACTCAGAGAGAAAGGGTGAGCTGAAGTGTTGAATAATGATAGAATGGGAGGCACTAGCCCTCAAAAATAATGTTGGATTGGAATATTCCTATCCCATAGGCAGGTTAGCTGTGCGGGTCCCTTCGACCTGCGGCTGCCTCCACAAGGCAAGCCCTAGTGGGCTTACCTTGTGCTGCAAGATTGGGCTTACGTGCCGCGGGCTAACGGGCTTGTACTTTAAACCCACGCAAGTGCTACCATGTGCAGCACTTGCCGACTTACAACTCGCTAGCACCCGCGGGCTTTACCCCACATGCAAACAACCTATGAGCTTTTTAGATCGTGAGGCAGCAGCAAATACCCCACTCCAAACATCCAGTGTTCATTTGGGGCCCACTAGCAATGGGAAAAAATTCCCTTGCTCTGCTCCGTTCAATTTTTCCCTATTTTCTCTTTTATTCCCTTTAATTATTAATTTGGTCCAACCAATTAATAATTAATCTGACAATTTTAACATCCTCGATATTCTCGGCATAGACCAAGTCTACAGGTTCTTTACTTAGCCTAAGTGTGTGACCTCATAGGATCTTGAAGTATAGAGCCGCTAGAGGTTAACCTAAACTTATCTTCCCATCTAGGAACCTTTAGGCTCAGTGCTCCAGACTGATATAGAACTCGATAACTCTAGATGATCAAATGTGCTTTCTAGCAAAGGCGTATCATCACCCAATACTTGGAACGTCATGTGCCAGTGACTTCATATGATTCTTTAGAAGTAACCAATACAATTCACTCCTTCCATCAAGTTAAGTACTAGCTCTGTGCATTAACAGTCATTAGACCACATACATCAGAATATATTATTTCTAAAGTACTTGTTGCATGCTGACCCTTTCTTTTAAAAGGTTTCTTCATCATCTTTCCTTTTAAATAAGGTTCGCAAGCTCCGTAGGATTCCCATTCCATTGGGCCCAAGTTTCCACATTTGTGTAACTTAGTTAAGTGAGTTTCATTTATATGACCTAGATGACAATGCCACAAGTATGAAGATTTCTCATTATCTAACTTTGATTTCTTGGCAATATTCATATTAGAAATTTCAGTTGTAGTGTCTAGAACATAAACCCCATTCAAACACATGCACAAGCATAAAGAATATTATCACGCTGAATTTGACATTTATTAATATAGAATAAAATTTCAAATCTCTCTGTTGCTAAACACACATCAGAATTAATATTCTTAGTAATGACAATAATGTAATATCAATTGTTCAAAACTAAAACAAGGCCACTTGGAAAACGAAGGGGTATATATCCCTATAGCTATTGTAGCAACTTGTGCTCCATTTCCAACTCTTAGGTCATCTTCCCTCTTTGCAAGCCTCCTACTATTCCGCAACCCCTACATCAAAATATAGATATGAGTAGCACAACCAGTATCCAATATTCATATAGACTTATAATAAACAATAGAGAAACTCTCTATCATGAACATACCTGAAGTAGATGCCTCATTTGGTTTCTTCTTCACTTGTCCAGAAAATTGAGCTTTGCAATCATGTTTCCAATGTTTGACTCTTTCGCACATGAAATATATTCCTTTGTGTTAGTTTGCTTTAGCTTAAGTAATCAAGTAATGGGTTGTGAATGCGATTACTTTGTTCTTTTTAGGATCTATATAAATTAATTCAAAGTTTTGTTTTTAGATGCATGCTGAGTTGAATATGTTGTGAGCTAGTAGAAAAACTATAAACTACTCAACTTCACTGATATAGTTTATCTTCAATCTATGTTGAGTAACATACTCAGCTTTGATTGGTTTTTAAGCGAAATAGATAAAATGGAGAGATGATGAATGAGCAAAGCACTATAAAAGTGATACAAAGTTAAATAATACAAAGTTAAATAAACATAACACTTGAGATTTTATCCTGGTTCGGCCTCTAGCCTACCTCCAATCCTTGTATTTCTTTCCAAGCTTTAATCTACTAATAATTTCTTTCCTTCCTTAGGTGGAGAAGCCATTAAGCAGGTAGACCAAATTACAGAAAATACCTTTCTTTTCTAACTAACACTCAATCTCAATTTAGGAATCCTTCCTAAACTGACTCTTAGATTTGAATTGAAAGTTTGCAAATGAAGGAGTTCAACTTACAAAAAGCGTTGAATCCTTTTACAATGCTTAAGCTTAGCTAAACTCTAAGATAATAAGAGTTTCTCTCTATTCAAACAGATGGGAAGTTGAGTGTTTGCTTTAGATTGCTTGAAATTGGAATTTCTAAGTGTTGGGATTGCTTGGATAGTATTTTCAGCTCTTAAGAAACTCGAGGTGATTCGCCAAATTCAAGGTGATTTCTCTTCTCTTCACAGCTTTCAAATCTACCTATTTGAAATAGATTGCAGGACGTATTGAGACAGGGAATTCAAACATTGAAGCGTGAGTTTATCTGTTAATCTTGATGCGTTAAAAGCTCATTTCTTAAAAAAAATCTATTGCTGAGAGAGAAGCGCGCGAGATGCAATGTGAAAGCTTGTGATTTGTTTGGTTACTGACATTGCAAAGTTGTGCAAAAAAACTAGAAAAATGGAGTATATTAAAAGATGCCTTTTGCGTTGGACGTTAGCGAGGAATCTCCAACATTCCGTACTGACATGTTTTGGTTATGAGGATAAGTTGAATATTTTCTTTAATTTCATCACTTTTTACTTGAAAAGCATTAAAGTATATTTCATCCCTCATAGACAGAGTCAAAAGCACTAGTGTCATATTTTTTCCAAGTGTTAAAGAACTCAGCTTTTAATAAATAAAAGCTACTCAGCTTCTCTGAGTCTATATCTAATAAACTACGTATTACTCAGCTTACCACTAATCAAAACTCAGTAAACTAAGTTGTTTTTCCTTAAACAAACTCAAGTAAACTTGTTTAATTAAGAGTCTACTTAGTACTTTATAAATTTCATTTTCCTAAACAGTTTTTTATTGCTAAAACTTTTTAAGTTTTTTCAAGAACTATTAACTTGGGTTCAACAATCTCCCCCATTTTGGAACAGATTACAAACCAGGTAGTAGAAGAAATTAGTTAAATAAATAGTTTATAGATATAAGGAAATCTGATGAGTGATGTAAGACTCCCCAATGCTAAGTGAACTCCTTAAGCAATAGACTCCATCATATTTAATCAAAATAAACTCCCCCATACTTATAGAAATTTTCTTTAATCATAGGACTTTGTCTTACTCAGCTTCTTCTTGAAGTTGGTCTTAGTTAATTCCTGGAACAATTTATAAGTAGAAATAGCACATATATGTAACAAGTTAAGAAGTTCTTATCTTAGATAGAATAAACTTGCTTCATTAATAAAACTTAGTTAGTACACAAATTGTGTCCTATACTAAGTAAATACAAACTAACACACTATTACAAGTATTTCTGTACTAAGTCTATCTACGAGAGTGCTACTGAGATAATGATGAGCTTACACTTTTAGAGTACTATTGATAGTGATGTTGAGGTTGTTGATGTTGTTGTTATTGTTGCTGCTATTGATGTTGTGGAAAGGACGTTGCGATCTCAGTGAAATTCTTGATCTATGGTGCTGAGATACCTTATGAGAATCTTTAACTACTTTCTCCCACTTTGATATCTATTTCGTAACCATTTGTTCAAGATAGGCATTGAAGGAGTTAATTGTAGCTTAAAAACCCTCTTGCTTTCCTTAGATGGCTGGCGAAATCTCTTACTCTAGCTGCTCCTTTCCTTTCAGTGATAGAATCTCTTGATCATTCAACTCTTGTAGTAGCAAATGATGGTATCTGGTTAGATGAGAAATCTGATCGAAGCCTTAGCAAGTAAACATTTGAAAGCATTGCAAAAGTCCTCTGAAATCTGATGTAAATAGAGCTATCTTCAATTTTGCTTCCTTGTCAACAATCCTCGGGCACATGAGATTGATAGTCTTTGCTGTGAATTCAATATCCCTTGCATCATACAACCCAGTAGTCACTAGATGATCAACATTTTCTTGAAGTTCATGAAGATGATCCTTTAGGATACTCAGCTTCTTATGTATAGTGAGATTGCTATTGTGAGCAGACGACATGGAGCGGTGGGCTGAGAGCGTGTGATTTTATAGGCGCAATCTACCAGGGTGTTTGAAAAAAAATGGTGCACCGGGTTAGGGACTCGAGAAAAAGGTTGAAAGAGAAAGGGCGAAAACATTTTAAATCGGTTCGAACTCGAATCCGCAGTCTCTTAGTGTGGAGTCGCCACCTGGATTAGCTCTTTCCAGGAATAAGAGTCCTGTGAGGCTTAACGTCCGGGGGACGGCCCACTAAGACATAGAGATCCAGGGTCTGGGATAAGTTGCTTATATCTAATGTGATCACATTAAATTACATCTACAGAAAACCGTATTTTCTTAGTTATACATATTCGCACTTAGGTCGTTTTTAGACTTTATATGCATGATTCACGTATTGCAAAATAATAAACCATCCACAAGG
>CATIWQ010317247.1:0-20121 GCA_949673415.1 Euphorbia schlechtendalii | reverse complement strand
TATATATTCCTTTATTAGAGAAAAACACAATAAATAATAAGTAAACCGTGTTACAATATGTTAACATTAGTATATATTACTAATATTAAATACGAATAATAAAATTACCGAATATAATAATATAATAAGATATGCTAAAATAACTTTTCAACCGCTATCTAACTAAATGTCAGGGTTTTGTTGAGGCTCGAATCGGTTTCCTTAAGATGGATTTTGTCCCGTATAATAAACTGCTTCCTAGAATACATCAACAGACATTAAGCAAACACAACCGAGTATAGAATACTATCATCATAAGATGGATAACTAAGAATCTCAAAGAAAATTAAGCTGAGAATTTGAACAACAAATTTAGGAGCTTGTGCCTTTTTTCCAATATCACCTTCTGACAACTCTATCCTATAAAGAGGATAATATCTAATCAGAGATGCAGTCCTTGCGTAATTACAATTCCTAATCCTAATCTATTTAGGATAATCTCAATGCTTATATAAATGCACAAATACCTCAAAGGTGCGATATCTATATATAATTATTATTATTCTCTGCTTCCTCTCATAATTTTGTCACTAACTTAAACATCGGAGAGCCTACGCCGGTCACATGGCTAGTCCCTATAACCTTGTTTTGTCTTGCAGATACATAGTCCAGCTTAGTCAACACACAATTCAATTCCGAAGATTAGAGCATAGAATCAGATTTTATTTTTCAATCTTTCAATGATGCGGTGAGCATGAACTAAATTTACTTTGAGAATTTTAATTCAAAACGCAATAATTTAACAAAGTGGCGAGATAAGTAACTGTTGTAATTATAAATCATTAATTTAATAATTGTCGGCATGTATCTGAATTAGCAAATCAGGCCTCTTCTAACTGGATAAACTCATGCTCCCTTGTATTTGGTGTATTTAATGTTTTATGATTTATTGATACAAAATTTCCAGGTGGGCGAACAAATTTAATTCATTTAGTGTTCATAACATTATGAATATGGTTGGTGGAGTTTTAAAATTTAAGGGCAAGCTTCAACAATTATATTTGGATTCTTAATTCATCGAACACAATTTATTTATTGTACGATTTGCTTTGAAGTCTGATAAAACTACAGAGCTTCTGGCAAAGTTTTCAATAATTTTTCTTTCTAGCTTGAAAACATTTTCAGCTAATGGTGCAATTACACGGAAAAGAAATAACACTTTGATTTATCGAATCGGCAAAGCACAAAAAAAAGATATCAAACACAAGTGCAGGTTGGATCTCGTAAAACGGTCGACCTCTCGTACGTATACATGAGCCTCTTCATCTGTCATTGTGATTACTTGAATCAAGGAATCAAATTCAGGCTTTCATCTTTTCCATGAGATAACAGCTAAGAAGCTTAAGCTTATTATTGCTTAGAATCCCCCACCTTGAGTTCAAAAGTTCAAACTCCTCTTACACTTTTATTTTCAATTTTTTTAAAAAAATTCTAAAGCTGTCTTATCTCTTTCATATTATTTGGGCTAATTATTTTTCAAAGCGAAGAAAGTTCCTTTTCTTCGGATATTGTCACTATTTCGATGAGATTTCAGGTGGATGCAAAGTTAAACCATTGCAAGCTACGTCGCATCGTGATAATACCCAAAACCATTGACGCAGAGGCTGTCTTCAAATAAAAGTACGCTAAGGCGAAGCCTTTTCAAGCTTGATGAAAGTTTCAGGTTGAATATGAGCTACGCAAAGCTAAAAATTCAATATGTTCTACACACACTCGTAGAAGCAAGGTATTGAACCAAGGGCTTGTGTTGCTTTTACTCAATCAATTTTTCTCTATTTGAAAGTACAAGGTTTCAAGAAAGTATTTGTTAATTCTTCATACACAAAGATGCATATTGCAGGGAAATCTCATCACATATGTCATATGCCGCTATGATATGTTCATTATTGATTGGCATGAGACAATTACCTTGCTATGATTTACCAATCATCTGGTCTATATGAGTGACAGTGGCCATTGTAAGGAATTCGCTCAGTATTTGGCAGCTCATCCAACTGAAAGGAAAATTATTCAGCTACAATACAAGATTGATATGGTTTCATAGCTAAAATCCCGTATGAAGGCATAAGCACCTGATTAGTAATATCACTTCTCCAACTAAATGATCTAATCCCTTTTCAGTTACATCTCTGTGAAATTTTAGGTTAACAAAGTTTCCACTAGCTCGAAAAGAGTACTTATTGTTGAACCCAAATTAATAGTATTTCACAGTACTTAAACGTTTTGGAAGTAACAAACTGTCTAAGATAGTGAAATTAATTGAGTACTAAGTAGACTTTTAATTAATGAAGTTTGCTTGAATTTGCTTAAGGGAAATAAACTCAGTTTACTGAGTAATTAATTAAGTTACGACTTAGAGTAGGAAAAGCTGAGTACTACATAGTTTAAATAGAAATCTACTCAATTGTGTTGAGTTAGCATTTATTAATTAAAAAGCTATTTTTCTTAGACACTTAGAGAATATTTAACACTTGTGATACTAATGGTATATGTGCGAAATGGAATATGACTTTGATGCTTTTCAGGAGAAAAAACGCTCAAATTAAAGAAGATATTCCAATGGTCCTCACAAGACAAAAGGTGTCAATATGAAATGTTGGAGATTTCTCACTAAAGTCCAATACAAAACGAATCCTCTAGAAATTGTCGTTCTTAGTGTCTCCGCGTGACTCTACAAACGTCAAAAAGTCAACTAATTACAGAATGCCACGTTTCATCTCGCGCGCCTCTCTATCAGAACGGATTGCTTGAAGAAAAACGAGTTTTTGACAATGAAATTTTATCACGCTTCAACGTTCGAAATCTCTATCTCTAAACATCTTGGAATCTATCTCCAACGGGAAGATTCGAAAGATTTGAAGAGAAGAGAAATTGAAGAGCTGTCAAGACGAGAAGTTTGCAATGACTATTTCCAAGACCATCAACTATAAATTCAAGACTAGAGTAGATGTTCAAACTTGGTGAATCACCTTGAATTTCATAAAGAGCCGAAACTCTGTTCATTTACTCTAAGCTTCAAGAAATTCCAAATCAAGCAATCAGCAAACACTCATCATTTCAATCTGTTTGTAAAAGAGAGAATATCACTTCGATTTAACCTTTTAAAAGGGTACCTAAATAGAATCTGAAAGGTAGTTAGAAAGAAATGTACTTTTTGTAATAGATTCTACCAATTGTAAAGGCTATTTTGCCTAAGTAAGAAACAAACCACTTATGGATTTAAGCTTAGAGAAGGTATCCAGGGACTGTAGGTAGGCCATGGGTCGAAGCAGGATGAAATCACAGGTGTTGAAGATCTAACATTAAGCTTTCACCTTTATCGCATTCCATCTCATTCATCATTCTTTCCGTTTTATCATTTTGCTTGAAAAACCAATCCAAGCTGAGTAAAATACTCAGCATGCGATTGAAGATAAACTGCACCAACAAAGTTGAGTAGTTTATAAGTTTTTAGACTCAGCTCAATATCGCCTTACTCAGCACTCATCTAAAAATTGAATTTCGTTAAAATATTTTCATAAACTTAAAATAGTAACCAAGAACTACATTCACCCCCTCTACTGTTGTATTAAATCCGTTTAAGGTCCAACAAGTGGTATCAGAGCAAGTGCTCAACTTATAGGCTAATCGTTTTTGAGTTAAAGATACATAGATGACTTATAATAACTTCAGCTCCAACTCAGGAAAAACATTGTGCTTTAAGGAGGGAATGTCTGTAACTAGACCATCATTATACGTTTTGGAAAAATCGCATGAAAAACTTCATTCAATCACAAAGCATGCGATCATGGCTCGCTATAGAGTTTGGCCCGCGAATTCCTACAATGGTTAGGAATGGGCAACTTGTTCCAGTTGATCCAAAAGATTAGGTTGACGCTGATTTAAGGCTTCTCAAAGAGAATGCCACAATGATTAACTACTTACACTATGCACTAGATCATGTTGAATTCAACACAAGAAATCTAAAAGAAATTGGAGGTTACCTACGAGAGGACTGACAAAGTCAAGGAGTCAAAGATCAACCTCATGTTGAGAGAGTATGAGATTTTTCAGATGGGTGCTAGCGAAGGTATTCATGCCGTGAATACCAGGTTCATTAACATTGTTAATGAAATGAAGCATCTTGGCAAGGAGTTCACCGAGGAAGAGTTGGTAAAGAAGATCCTTTGCACTCTTACCTTAGAGTGGGATGCCAAGAAGAGCGTGATCGAGGAGGCTCATGATCTAGAGGCCTACAACTATGATGAGCTGATAGGTACCTTGCTGACTCAAGAAATGAACTTGAGAGAATATTTTGATGACTCCAAAAGGAGTAGAGGCAAGGAGAGAGAGGGAAAAGCCATTGTCCTGAAAGCTAATTCATCATATGAGTCCACCAGCTGCGACTCTGATGAGCAAATATCCCTTCTAACTAGGTGTTTCAAGAGCTTCATGAAGATGGATGGGAAGTTCAACAAGAAGAAGTTTCCCGTTAAAATCAAGTCAACTCAGCACCGGTGAGGAGCTAAGGAAGGACCCAAGAAGGAGCACATCAAAGATATCAAATGCTTTGGCTATGGTGAGAAAGGCCATATTCAATCAAGCTGTCCAAAGACCACAAAGGATAGATTCTAGAATAGGTTCGCAAAGAAGAATGAGGCACTTACTACCACCTAGAGCGATTCAGAAGAATCTTCATCATCCGATGAGGAAGTAACTCATTCTGCCAACCTCTACTTAATGGCTATTGAGAATGAAAGGGGTGAAGGCTCAGCATCTACCTCAGGTAGAATTCATACCGCTATTGACTCTGAAGCTAAGCACAACAAAGGAAAATCTCCTCAAGTTGAGGTAAATTCCGAAATCCCTCTATCTTTAGAAGAATTCTCCTTGACACTCTTTGATGTCATGAAGCTAACTAACAAGTCAATGAAAAACATTAAAGATCTAGTGAGGAGATGTGAAGACCAGGAAGACACTACTGCTTCCTTGTCTCTTGATATCCACTTTCTTCAAGAAAAAGATGAGTATCAGGAATATAATGATAGTAAGCTCACTAAGCAATTAGATGAGTTGACTGCTAAGATAACATCTTTAAAGAAGGAACGAGTTCTTCCTCCAGCAAACAATCAGACTCTAAATAACCAAACTTGTAATTCTAAGAGGAAGAATTCCTCTAAAAAGAAGAAAGCGAGCCAGCCCAAAGCAAAAATGGTGTGCGGTTTTTGTGGAAAAGCTAGACATGCTATAGTACTCTATAGGTATAAAAATGGTTATTATGATGAGTATGATTGGCTTAACCTAAGCACTGCTAACAAAAGAGGACCCAGCTCAATAACATGGGTATATAAGAAAACATAACTGTTTTGCAGGTAGCCTTAAATCCGCTGATAACTCTAGAATGTGGTATTTGGATAGCGGATGCTCAAGGCATATGACGGGAGATGAAAGTTAGTTCATCTCATTGAAGCGCAAAAGAAATGGAAGTGTCAGCTTTGGAGATAACCAAAAAGGCAAGATTGTGGGCTGTGGCACTATAGGTGTCTCTCCTTCAATCGAAGAGGCTTTTCTTGTCAAAGGACTTAAGTTCAACTTGCTTAGTGTAGCCCAACTTTGTGACAAAGGCAGAAAGGTTACATTTGACTCAGCAGGCTATTTAGTTATTGATTGTAAGACCAACTTAACTATTCTCTTTGCTCCTAGAATCAATAATATTTATATGATTGATTTATCCCTTGGCTCTAATAATGTGTGTCTTTTATCTAAGGAGGATAATTCATGGCTTTGGCATAGAAGGTTGGGTCATATGAATATGAACATTATGTCCAAACTGGCTAAAAAGTAATTAGTTATGGGTTTACCCATTATTAGCTTTGAGAAGGATAAACTTTGCTCAGCTTACCAGCTAGGTAAGCAAGTTAAGAAATCATTTAGATCAATAAATCACTTAGTAACTAAGTGACTGTTGGAGCTCCTACACCTAGATCTTTTCGACTCAGTTCAGCCCATGAGCTTAGGTGGTAAGAGATTTTCATTGGTGGTTGTGGATGACTTTACGAGATTCACTTGAGTAATCTTGCTGAGTAGTAAAAATGAGACATATAAATCTTTTATCAAGCTCAGTAATCGGATAATGAACGAAATAGGAACTAAAATCAGTAAAATCCAAAGTGATCATGGATGTAAATTCGAGAATTTCCATTTCAAAGAATTCTATTCAGCACATGGTATTACCCAACTTCTTCTCATACGCCTCAATAAAATGAGGTTGTAGAAAGGAAGAATAGAACCATAGTTGAAATAGCTCGATCCATGTTGAGTGATAACAATATACCAAAGATCTGAGATGATCGTCATAGCTTGTTACATCTTGAATTGGGTTTCAATTCGCCCAATTCTTGAGAAAACACCCTATGAAATTTGGTGAGGGCGCAAGCCTAAGATTGGTCATCTCAGATCTTTTGGCTGTAGATGCTTTATTCTTAACACCTAGGAGCAATTAGGTAAGTTTGATCCTAAAGCTGATGAAGGTATTTTTTGGGATACTCAACTAATAGTAGGGCATATAGAATATATGTCAAGTGTACCGGCCAATGAGAGGAGTCTATGCATGTAGTTTTGATTAAACTAATAATGAAGATAGACATCCATCTAATGAAGATGAAGGAGTAACCTAGCAAGCGAATCAACTTAGTATGCCACTCTTTGTGCTCCCCAACCTAGCATAAGAACTTATAGCTGAGGAAGTCAAAGAAGATGATCTGTCAATCAATTCAACAATGGCGAAGATCAACCTCCACCTCATCAACCCATTGTAAATCCTCCAGCTGTTGATCCAAGTCTACCAAGGGAGATTAAGACTCATCACAATCATCCGCTCAACAACATAATAGATGATGTTCATAATCTTTTTATGATAAGAGGTTAGCTCAACAAGATGATGATCCATCCATCTTTCATCTCATTGATTGAACCTAAGAAATTTGAAGATGCAAAAGGAGATGATTATTAGATGATCATCATGCTAGAGGACCTAGATTAGTTCAAGGGCAATGATGTTTGGGATCTAGTTCCTAAGCCTAAAGGGAAATCAATTATTGGAACCAAATGGGTTTTCAAGAACAAGCTTGATGAAGATGGCTATGTTGTCAGGAACAAGGCCAGACTTGTTGCTCAAGGCTTAAATGAGTAAAAAAGGCATTGGTTATGATTAGACTTATGCTCCTATAGCCAAGCTTGAACCTATTTGAATCCTATGTTCTTTCGCATCTCATATGAAATTCAAATTGTTTCAAATGAATGTTAAAAGCATATTCCTGAATGGATTCATTCAAGAAGAAGTGTATGTCCGCCAGCCTTTAGGCTTTGAAGATTCGAAGAATCCTGAACATGTTTTCATACTGAAGAAAGCTCTCTATGGATTGAAGCAAGCTTCTAGAGCTTGGTATGAGAGGCTGACCAATTTCTTGATCAGCAAAGGCTATGAAAGAGGAAAAGTAAATAAGACTCTGTTTATTAGGTGAAAGAAAAAATATGTGTTGCTTGTCTAAATATATGTGGATGATATCATATATGGAGTAACTGATGAAAAGCTGTGCAAGGAGTTTAGTAAGTATATGAAAAGGGAATCAGAAATTTCCATGATGGGAGAGCACAACTTTTTCCTCATTCTTCAAATCAAGCAAACTAAAGATGGAATCTTCATAAGTCAAGCTAAGTATTCCAAAGAATTCCTGAAGAAGTTTATCATTGAGCATTCAAAGCTAATGTCCTCTCCCATGACCACTGATACTATCTTGAGTAAAGATGAAGCTGTTAAACCTATAGACAACAAGTTCTACAAAGGAATCATAGGCTCTCTTCTTTATCTCATAACTAGTAAACCTGACATACAATATGCTATGTGCAATTATACTCGTTATCAAGCTGATCCAAGAGAATCTCATGTAGCAACTGTGAAGAGAATTCTCATATACTCGCAAGGCTCTATTGAAGCAAGTTGGTGGTATCCCAACAACATGGATTTCACTCCAAGGGGATTCACAGATGCTAGTTATGGAAGAGACAAGCTAGATAGGAAAAGAACCATAGGAGGATGTCATTTACTTGGAGAATGCTTAATCCAAAAATCCAGTTTAGCATGGCAGGATGAAGCATATTAACATTAGACATCACTTCATTAAAGATCATGTGCTAAGGGGATATGTCAAGTTGGAGTATGTTCCTTCAAAGGAACAACGAGTAGACATATTCACGGAACCATTACTAAAGGAGAAATTCAATGTTCTTAGGTAGCTTATTGGTATGGAGAACCCCATGTGAAGAAGGAAGAAGGAAAAACAAGAAATTCTGGCTAAGTGTTGAAGATCAAGTTATATCTCACCTAAAGGATTCAACAAATGGCTAACTTTGTCTAATTTTTAAAGTAACCGTGTGAGGAACAGTTTTGCGGTTAAAATCAAATCCCATGTTTTCAAAATGATGTGCTTTTGAATTGGAACCGTTTTCTTCAAAACTCACCATTTTACTAAGGCGGTTAATCAAGTGCTAATCTCAGCAATAGTTCTCATCTTGAGCTGAGGAAGCGCCACGTATCATTGCCATCTCAAGAGGTTTATAACAGATTAAGGAGATGAAGAGAGAGGTTACCTGCTTTTGCAAATTCTAATTGTTTCAAAGGCAAAGAACCCTAAAATTCATTTCTCTAAAAAATCCTTTCACTCTTCTCAAATGGTGATCACAAGAATTACCTTCTAACTCAATACCACCACTACAAAGAAACTTGTTATCAACACTGATGGAAAGATGGAGAAAGTCACCTTGGAAGCTGGAACTCTATTCACAAGGCTGACTAGGCTGATAATTTGGATTGTGGCCCGGTATATTAGGTGGATTGTGAGAGTCTTCTTAGGAATCGATTTATGCATAGAATGGAAAATCTCAATGAGGGATCTCAACCAAGGTTACCTCAGTATCCATCTCATACTCTGCATCATCGACAGCAACACCAACAGCAACAACCAAAGCCATCCTTTGATCAAGACAAGATTGGAAGCTCTTCAAATACTCGCTAATAAAGCCATGTACCTAGTAGCATAGATAGTTTTTGGAATAGATCTTAGGTTGTAACCTTAGTTCAAAACATAAATTATGTAATGGGTAAGTATTTTTTATGAATGAAAAATTACAAGTACTATCTCATCAAGTTAAGATCTTCTTAGCTATAATCTATTATGTTGTATGAATGTTTCTACTGTTAGTTGAATAACTGATTCAGGAACTCATACAAAGAGACTAACCTTAAAGAAAAGATGAAGTAAGATAAAGTCCTAAAATGAAGAAAATTCCTCTAAGTATGGGGGAGTTGAGCTGCTTGTAGAAGACCCACTTAGTATGGGGGAGCTCAAGCTGACTAAGGGAAGTCACTCAGCATGAGGGAGTCTTGCATCACTTTCCAGGTATTTCGATATCTTTAAACTATCTTATTCAATTAATCTCTTCTACTACCTAGTTTGCTATCTATCCAAAATGGGGGAGATTGTTGAACCCAAGTTAATAGTACTTCATAGTACTTAAACATTTTGGAAATAACAAACTGTCTAGGATAGTGAAATTAATTGAGTACTTATTAGACTCTTAATTAATGAAGTTTACTTGAGTTTGCTTAAGGGAAAGTAACTCAGTTTACTGAGTAATTAATTAAATTATGACTTAGAGTAGGAAAAGTTGAGTTGATGCTGATTACTACATAGTTTAAATAGTTAACAAATCACCTGTGCTGAGTTAGCGTTTATTAATTTAAAAACTTTTTTTCTTAGACACTTATAGAATATTTGACACTTGTGCTACTTATGGTATCTGTGAGAAATGAAACATGCCTTTAATTCTTTTCAGGAGAAAAAGCGCTAAAATTAAAGAAGATATTCAAGTGGTCCTCACAAGACAAATGGAGTCAGTACGGAATGTTGGAGATTCCTCACTAGGAATCCTCTGGCAAGTGTCATTCTTAATGTCTCCATGCGCCTCTGCAAACGTTAGAAAGTCAACTAATGATAGAAAGCCACATTTCATCTCACGCACCTCTCTATCAGAATGGATTTCTTGAAGATAAATGAGTTTTTTGACAACGGAATTTTATCGCGCTTCAACTTTCGAAATCTCTCTCTAAACATCCTAGAATTTATCTCCAACGGGAAGACTCGAAGGATCCGAAGAGAAGAGAAATTGAAGAGCTGTTAAGACAAGAAGTTTGCAATGGCTAATTCTAAGAGCTGCAACTATAAATAGAAGATTAGAGCAGACGTTCAATCTTGGTAAATCACCTCGAATTTCTTAACGAGTTAAAACTCTATTCATTTACTCCTAGCTTTAAGAAATTCCAATTCAAGTAATCAGCAAACACTCATAATTTCAATTTGTTTATAATAGAGAGAATATCACCGATTTAACCTTGTAAAGGATACAACATTTTATAAGTTGAATTCAGTTTGCAATTTCTTTTATAAATTTGAGTGTCAGTTTAGGAAGGGTACCTAAACTAAGTTTGAGAGGTAGTTAGAAAGAAAGGTACTTTCTATAATAGAGTCTACCCGCTGTAAAGGCTGCTCTGCCTAAGTAAGGAGCAAACCACTAGTGGATTTAAGCTTGGAGAAGGTATCCGGGGACTAGAGGTAGGCTAGGGGCCGAACCAGGATAAAATCACAGTTGTTGAAATTTTAACCTTAAGCTTTCACCTTTATCGCGTTCCATCTCATTCATCATTCTTTCTGTTTTATCATTTTGCTTGAGAAACCAATTCAAGCTGAGTATAGTACTCAAAAAGTGATTGAAGATAAACTATGCTAGCAAAGCTAAGCAATTTATAAGTTTTTAGACTCAGCTCAACATCGCATAACTCAGCACGCATCTAAAAACTGAACTTGGTTAAAATGTTTTCATAAACTTAAAAAGTAACCAAGAAACACGTTCACCCCCTCTCTGCTATTGTATTAAAGCCGTTTAAGGTCCAACACCTTTTCAGTTACATCTTTGTGAAATTTTAGGTTAAAAAAGTTTCTACTAGCTTGAAAAGAGTACTTATATCCTTATGTAAGGTTTCAATTTGATAAAAAAAAGTTACATCATCCGTTAAGCACACTGAAAGAGAGAGTTGATATCTTTGTAAAAACTACATATCGATTAACGAGTCCCATGGCACAATACAATAAATAATAGGTGACAAACCAAAAGCGGACCAATCAACAATGGTAAGAAATAGTCCAATGGCAGCATCGCATAATCGATGAGCAAAAAGCGGACCTATTTAAACCATCATATCATCATATGATGGTAATTGTATGAATACTATGTTCACCTCAATGAGTGTGTCAAAAAGATGTAAACTTACAAAAAGACTTGCAAAGCAAAGAAGCACCTTCAAGCAGTCTAAGGGAGGGAATTGTGATAACTCATTGAGGCGTTAAGGGGACCTCCCTTGGACCATTTGAAGCCTTTTGTGGTTGAAGGATTGCTTAGTTGCTTTTACTTTGCAACTTTCATCGTTTTGACACACTCATTGAGGCAAATATTATATCCATATAATTACCACCATGTGACGATGTGGCTGTCTAAATAGGTCTGCCTTTAGCTCATCGGTTATGCAATATGCTACCATGAGACTATTTCTTACAGTTTTTTATAAGTCCTCTTTTGGGTCGTAGCCTATGATTGGTGTTATTGTGCCATAGGACTCATTAGCCAACATGTGGAGCGTGGCTAACGGATGCTATATTTTCTTTGTAGCAATCTTGATATCTTTTCTATCAAAGTGTAACAAACTTTTATCTTTTGAGACAATTGTTAGTGTTATAATAAAATATTCATGCAATTTTACTAGCAGTAAATATAAGCATACAACAGCCATCTTTTTATTGCCGCTTAGTTAATTTGGATTTTCATTGACTGTCGAATTGAAGATGTTACTTCTGTTGAGTGAATAACTCAATCGTGAGCTTTCAAATTTCGGACGGTATCTAGAATTAATAAAATAAAGAGAGATTTGTGGTTGGGGAAATCAATTATTAGAATTGTGAATAGAATCGTATCCCGTAATATATTCATATTGAAAAAATAAAAATAATGGAGCATAGACACATGCAAATAAAAATATGCAATATATATCTTTGCTTTCGTGATTGCTTATTGAGAGTTTTTGTTTTTATGTTTCGAACTAAAATTCTTGTCTGAGCAAGTAAGATTAGTCCATGCTCATCGCATCAATGAAAATTGAAAAATAAAAAAATTGGTTCCATGCTTTAATCTTCAGAATTGAATTGTGTATTGTCTTGGTGAGATTTTGTACCTACAAGATAAAATAAGGTTAGAGACGCTAGCCATGTGACCGGCATAGCCTCTTTGATGCTTAAGTTAGTGGTGAAATTAAGAGAGGAGGCAACAAATAATGAGAATTTGATTCAGAATTCGTACATTTGAGGTATTGACGCCTTTATATAAGAATTTAGATGGTCCTATGGTCCTCAATAGATTAGGATTAGAAATTATAGTCGAATAACAATTGTATCTCTTGATTTGATATTATCCCCTTGATAGGATAGAGTTGCATCCCAAATAAAATGGGTCTCTTTCTTGTAGAGAAATTCTCGGAACCTTATCCTGAATAGAAAGTATTTATCGAGTTATCACCTTAGTATTCTTAAGATAGCGTTCCAATGGCTTTTGCCATGATTACTCGTAAATCTGCTTTAATTGCTTATGATATAAGTAATAACAGGCCTTGTACAACTTGTAAGGTACATTAGGCTACCTATGACCCTTGCATATTCGACTTAGTCTATACATTCACCTTTGGTCTTAGACAAGTGTAGACTAACATCTAATGGTGTTTTGGCTATACCTATATTACCCTTGTGAAACTTGTCAAGTATTTTGTCTACATAGTGTGACTGTGCTAATATGAAACTGTTAGGTGAATGTTTAACTTGAATGCCTAAAATTACATTCTCTAGTCCCATATCTTTTATGTTAAATCTAGAATTTAACATATTCTTGGTACCTTTTACTATCTTCTCATTGCTTACATCAATGATTATGTCATCGACTTACGAACATAGAATAACATATCATTCACATGTATTTTTTACATATATGCATTAGTTACACTCATTTATACGATAGCCACTAGCCATCATGTCAACATCGAATTTCTGATATCATTGCTTTGGTTCTTGCTTTAAAGTATAAACCATACAAAGACTTCACAAATTTACAAACTTTCTTTTAGCTAAACCACCCTCAGGTTGTTCCATGTATATTTCTTCTTCAAGATTTCCAAGAAAAGTAGTTTTCACATCCATTTGATGCACTTAAAGATTCTGCAAAGCGACAATTGCAAGTATCATCCTAATTGAAGTTATTCTTGACACTGGAGAATATGTATCAAAATAATCAAGGCTTTCTTTTTATCCATAATTTTATGATTAATAGAGCCTTGTACTTATCAACTATTTCATCAGCATTTAGCTTACGTTTGAAAATCATTTTTAGAACTTAATGACTTAGTTTTGG
The DNA here is from genome assembly GCA_949673415.1 of Euphorbia schlechtendalii. Lineage (NCBI taxonomy): Eukaryota > Viridiplantae > Streptophyta > Magnoliopsida > Malpighiales > Euphorbiaceae > Euphorbia > Euphorbia schlechtendalii. Next base: position 6,540 of record CATIWQ010317247.1, on the reverse strand, counting down.
GAAGAAGATCCACTAATTCCCACATATGATTTTACAATATGGAATCAATTTCACTTCTTATGGATTCTTTACATAAAGAACTTTCAGTAAAAATTATTACTTCTTTATACATTAGAGGTTCTAATTCAATCATATATGTTAAGAAGTCTGGGCCATATGATTTTCCAATCCTTGTCCTTTTACTTCTTCTAGGTCCTTCCTCATGATTCGTTTCATTCTCGTCTTGAGAATTTTTATCATCTTCTCAATTATTGATCGAAGATTGTTATTGTTATCAACATCTTGTTGATCAACTTGAGTGTCACTTTCAACAAGTTCATTAGATCTTTTGAATCTTGACTCTTTATACTTTTCTTTACATGGAAACACGTTGATAAGTGGAAAAAGAATAATGTAAATATAAGTAATTTGGCTTTGAAATCACTTGATTTGGAGTTATATTGTGGAAATTATGAGTGTTTAAGTTTATTTTGAAGGTTGTCACGTGGAATCAGAATGGTTATCGTAGATTTCTATATTTGGGTGTGAAAAGAGTGCTTAGCAAGGCTGCTGACATGTCAATCTGCAATTGGACCTTTGTTGGGACATTTCTTGGAGGGAAAGTCTTTTTGGAGGGAAATGTGAATGAAAGACTTGCTACCACTTGCCTTTACTTGGTCATCAAGTAGCAATCTAATGGTCCTAAATATTTTGTAATATTATATTAGAACCACTTGACAACTTGCTTAAGCCTCTTTTAAGTAGTATATAAGGAGCCTCATTTTACTTTGTAAATCAGCCTTAATTGGCTCACCTTCTCTCTACCTTGTTCTTATGTTTTTATTTATTTTATATATATTATTTATTATATATTTACTTTATTTTATGTATATAATATAATTTTCCAGTAAGCTTGCTAGGCTCTGCCGGCGGCTTGTCTTGTGGTGTAGAATCTCTTTTAAACCAACATGAATCTTTTATTAGATTGATTACTATTGTTTTTAATGTTTCACGGGTCTAGCTATCCTGGGTTGGATTGGGGAGCTAGGAACCGAAAGGTAATGACTAGCAACCTTAGGCCTCTTAATAATCACCTAAGTTTACACGCACCGAGAGGATACTAAACTTTTGTTAAAGGTTCTGGAATTTATTCTAGATGCTTACTTGAGCTAAATGCTTAAGGTTTAGTCCGTAAGTGGATAACTCCCGGGGTGAAAACCTTAAAGTATTAAGTGGCAGGATGGTATGCCGCACTTAGTTACATGGAAAGCAGGTAAGATACTTTAGGTCTATGCACTCATACATGTTGGGATAAAGGAGAGGAAGTGCCATGAGCACCGCCTAATAGTCTAGTAAAGCTTATGTCTTTATTATTGTGATTTTACAGCAACCTTACATTATGTCTCGGCATTTTGTAGTAACCTTGTCTCTGTTTTCTTTTATTTTACAGCAACCTTTATTTTAATTGTGTCACTCAAATCACCTTCAATACTGGAACCCCCTAACCTACCGAATAGCCTATAAAATTAATTACTTTCCTTGCTCCTCGTGGGAATGACACTTAGTCTTGCCTTGTACTACTAACATGATCCAGTTCACTTGCTTGGCTCAATTTGGGCATCTGAAAAGTTTTTGGTGCCGTTATCAGGGAGCAACGCGTAAAGGTTTTAATTTTTGTGTGTAATTTGGTAGTTTTAACCTGTTTGTTTAGCTTTTGTAGTTGTTATGTTCTAAGCATGCAACCTGATGACAAAGGCAAATCTTATCCAGCAAGCTTTTGAGCAAACAGTGTAGCAAGTTAAGCAACCATAGAGCGTAATGGCAGATTGCGGAGACCTTCTGCCCATGCAAAAACTGAAGGATTTTTGTAGACCTTCTTCATCCGGATACATGTCATGCATAGTGATACCAAATGAAGAAGAGAATTTTGTTCAAATCAAACCCTCCATGATCAAATTGGTGCAATCAAATGTTCAATTCAAAGGATCGCCTAATGAGGACCCTAATGACCATCTTTATAATTTTCTAATGATATGTAATCTTTTTACTAATCATGGTGTTTGTAATGAAATTCTTAGATTAAAGTTGTTCCCTTTTTCATTGCAGGATAAGGTGAGAACATGGTTTAAATCACTACAACCGGGTTTAGTCATATCTTGGGAGAAGTGGGTTGCGAAATTCTTGATACAAAATTTTCCACCATCTAAGGTTGCCATAATGAGAAATAAAATTTCCAAGTTTATTCAATCTAAAAATGAATCACTCCAGCAAGCTTGGGAAAGATTCAAAGAACTACTAAGAAAGGTATCAAACCACGGTTTGCGCATGTGGATGCAAATGCAAATATTTTACAACGGGCTAACCAATGATCATAAAATTCGACTTGAAACCCTTTCAAATGGTGACCTAGAAGAAATGGTGCCTGAAGCAATCTATTCCCTTATTGAGAAAGTGGTGAGCACTAGTTACAAATGGCATGCGGAGACAAAATGTTCAAATTATTTCAAGAGTTGATGTTCTTCAACAATTTTCAAAGAAAGTTGAGGCATTATCCCAACAAGTTTGTCAAATAGGATGCCAATTTACCAACTTATGGAGCAACCTCAACATCTATTCCATCAACCTCAATATCTTACCTACAATCTCCAATTTCATTTCAGCAAACTCAGTCCCTTTTCCTGCAACCTTATTTTTCATTCCAACAACCTCAAAGTGCTATTCTCGATCATCAACAACCTCAATTCTTATTTGAGCAATCTTATCAACCATTCCAGCAACCTCAATATAACTTTCAGCAGGTAGCACAAGCTTTTGAACCTAAGCAACCTAGCTTAGAAGATGTGATGATAGAGTTTATGGAGAATACTCAAGAATCAATCAAGAACTTAGAAGCCCAATTTGAGCAACTAATAGACTTATTGACTATAAGAGATGAAGTGGGCATTCCAAGAAACACCAATAACTCCATGGAGTATTACGAAAGGGATGGTAAGGTTGCTTATGATTCTAACATGCTTGTTGTTGATGATATTTATAATGTAGGTGAGTAAGTTGAGGAGGTGATTGAGTAACACCATGAGTAATTTGATCTGAAGCAACCTCAGTTTCAAGAGTATAATCAAGATATCTTTAAAGATGAGAAGATTGTTGCTGAGGTGGATATAAAAGGAAAAACAGATTGCTGGCAATCCTTTATTGAAAATCAATCGAAAGGCTCATGGAGAGAGGTGGATGTGATACAACAAAAGACTTCATACATTATCCCACGTCATTCTAATTTAATTTATGAACCTCATTGAGCAACCTTGAGGGGATTGGTGTCCGCTTCAAACACTAATTGAAGCATTTTGATGAGCCCAAGCTCATTTTTCTACCTTTGTGAATATTTTTCAGATTTGTTTTGTGTGCTTTTTTTTGAATAAAATCAGGGCTAGGAAGAAAAAAGCGAGGGTGACATTAGTCCCTCAGTGAGAATGCCGCTTACAACCCACACCCGTAGGCAGACAATGGAAATTCCCACCATGGGCGGACCCGCCCTTCCTCACTTCAATCAACCCCCCTAAAGATTTATTAAAAGTAAACTAAAAATTCGATACACCGAGGAAAGAAAAGAAGTGAAATACTAAAAAAGAGCTAGGCTACGTATCTATCTAAAACAATAATTACAAATTCCACTAAGATCATGATAAAGCATTCCTTGGTAAAAATGGGGTACTTGAAGCCATTCGGAACTTGTCTGGGAGATACGGCCATGGTTAGCTAAGGCGTTCGCAATCATATTGCCTTCTCGAAACACATGTGTTACCAAAAGATGCATTGACTTTAGCAATTGAAGTCATTTCATCCAAGCCATTCGTATGTGCCAAGGGACCCTTGTGTTTTTCATTTGAAAAAGTTGCACTACGAAAGTGGAATCACTCTCTATCCAAAGTCTCTTCCATCCTCTAGCTGCTGCCATTTTTATAGAAAAGATTGCTGCCTCCAGTTCAGTAACAAAAGAAAAGGATATTGACATGTGGAAGAAAAAACCATAAATAAAAAAACCATTAGAATCCTGAAAGACCCCCCCCCCCCCCCCGCATCCCGAAAGACCCCCCCAGATTCGGTGATATCCATTTGGAATACTAGAAATTCAAAGTCGAAGTTTCCCCGATAAACCAAATCATGTTCTCCCGAAGCAAGCCATATGCATACAGCAAGGAATTCTAAATACTTGAGTTATTAATCCAATCACTAGCAAGATCATTCTCCAAAAAATGAGTCTGTAAGATGGAAAGAAAACCAATTCTATTTGTAATCATCCCCCAAGCTAATTTAGCTAACATCGAAGTGTTAATATCCTCAAAAAATTTTAAGACCAAGTCCTCCCATGGAAACCGGTACTTGACAAATTTTCCATGGAATTATGACTAGTTTTCTTTTCTCGATATTACTGGACCAGATAAAGTTCCTCACCGCATGCTCAAGATTCTTAAGCAATGATTGCGGTCATTTATAAACGATGAAGGAGTGCAATAAGGAGCCATTGATAACTGATTTAACAAGAGTAACACGGCCTGCCATGGAGAGAGAGTTGCCAATCCAAACCGTAAAGCGTTGCAAAATTTTATGAAGAATCGGCCTCAAATAAATCACCTTAGGATTATCGTGGAAAAGTGGAACCCTTAAATAAATGAAAGGAATACTACCAACCGTGATACCAGTCACTTCTGCTAATGAAATAGCTCTAGCCTCCTAGACCGAATCACCAAAATAAAAAGAGGATTTGATCCAATTTACGTGTTGTCCCGAGTTGGTTCCATATAAATAAAAAACATCTCGGATAACATTCATATTAACCATTGTTGCTTTTAAGAAAATAAGGATATCATCCGCGTATAGCATATGAGACAGAAAAGACACCTGATGAGTTTATCTCATACTCGTAATGTTCCCCGAATCCACCAAAGATAAAAGCAGCCTGCTTAAGAGATCTTCCGCTAAACAAAAGAGCAATGGGGAGAGCGGGTCTCCTTGTCAGACACCCCGAGTACATTTGAAGTAACCACGTTGCCCATTGGGAGTAAGAATTGAAAACCTTACCAAACTCAGTATGTTTCGAATCCAAGCAATGAAAGTTCCATTAAAGCTAAATGAATGAAGCACTGTAAACAGAAATTTCCAATCAAGCGTATCAAAGGCCTTCCGAATGTCAATTTTTAAAGCTAAATTACCACTGAAACTCCTTTGATTTAGAAGATTAATACCTTTTGAAGCCATCGCAATGCATTCATGGATGTTTCTACCCTTGATGAAGCCAAATTGATTTTACGAAATAATTGTGAGCACGGGATTTTGTACCAGCTCGTGTGTTCAATGATGATGGCTTTTCGGGATATTTATCCTCAAATCACACATTTTTCGACCATCCAACGATCTTCAAATGGGAGTCTTCCTTGTCTCTAAATTTAAAAGGTTTTTTTTAATTTTTCTCCTTTAATTCAGAAATTAACTAAAAAAATATAAAAATACACAAAAATTCATAAAACATTGTGGAAAACGGGAACCGGGGGCCCGCATTGCCAAAGGTGGGCGAGTCGAACCTCGCCAAAAGGCTTCGGCGAGGCAAGCCTTGCCAAAGTCCTTGGAGAGGGGCCTCGCCAGATTTTCTCCGGCGAGACCCCTCATCGGAAAAACTTACCTTTTTTGGATTTTCAGGATTTTCCATATAAATAGTCAGGTCTTTTTCGATTATCGGGGGCTCGAAATTTCAGAGAAAATCTCTTCTTTTCAGAACAAAAAAAACTGAAAAACACTACAACAAAAATATTTTCTTGGATCCAAAACACATTTGGATCCCAACTTTTAATTGTTTTCAAAACTTCTCTTCATCCATTTTTTTCTTCTAATATCCTCATATATTCTTGGGTCTAAAACAAATTTAGAACCCGAGTTTGATTATCTTTTAGATAAATAAACACGTATTTTCCAATTAAACTACAATTAAACCAAAACGAACAAGGAACACTCCCAGGGATCAAACGGAGACGCTGAAGTGGATTCATACTGAAAGGGTAAGCCTCTGAATTCCTAGAACTGCAGATTCCGTGCTTTCAACTATTTCATCTCTTTCTGATTTTTATTTGTGGACCTAGGATTTATTTTTATTCCTTATTATTATAAATGTTGTAATTCTCTTCTTCATCGTTTATTTCTTTGTAATTTTTTATGTTAGAATACCTCAACGAAGGGAATTAAAATTATTCTCGGATAACAGACCTCACCTTATGCCATGCGACCATTTTCACTAATAAAATTGATTAACATACAAGTAAATAAAAATGAACTATTTTTATTTAAAATAAAAACTTTAATCATCGATGTTTTAATTTGGCCACATGGCCTCGCTAAAATCAAATCGAACATATGTGATATCTCCTGTGCTGACCCTTGTGGATACATGTTAGATGTATGCCTAGGATTTATTTTCCTTTGGGTATTGCATATATTTTTACAGAAAATGTAATTAATAGGTTAGCAGGCGGTTGCATCCCCCAATTTTTGTAATTTTTTGTAATCTTT
>CATIWQ010317196.1:0-15154 GCA_949673415.1 Euphorbia schlechtendalii | reverse complement strand
TTTGTTTCTTGCATCTGACGAAGCTTGTTACAGTAATGGACATAATTTGGTAGTTGATTGTGGTTTTACTATTGTTAATCGTCGTCATTATTTAGTTGTTTAGAGAATGAAGTTAATTTTGTTAACAAATCAAACTTTGTTACTTACCTGGGCATGTGAATTTCCTTCTCAGATTCCATTTTGGATTGTGAAATGCAGAAGATAGATTATGATTCATCAATTTGAAGAAGTGAGCAAAAGGGTTGGGCTAGAAGTTTTAAGTTACCAAGTGCAATCATTCCTATATTGTATGTCCCAGAATGAAGTTCCCTGAATAGATTTGGTGTTAATGTATTTTTTAATTAGTTCTTGAGAACAGATCAGGTGGAAGGAAATTAATATAATAATAATAATAATAATAATAATAATAATAATAAAATATTATTAGAATTTGAAATGGAGAATGAAAAATGGGGAAGATGGTTGGAGCAAAAGCACTGTAAATCTTGTAAAATGAGGTTTGGGGAATGAAATATGGGGAAAATGACTGGACTTGTTCTAAGCTAAGTTATAACTCATTTTTCAACCAAATTCTAAATGTTGAGAATGAGAGTCCAGTTTTATGATGGAAATGAAATAGATAAATGAAAAAAATACCAAACCACTATTAATCAATTCATGTTCAATGAAAACATTTGTCATTCAACTGTGAATTAGAGCTTACCAATAATCAGAAAAAGAACATGAACCTTGTCAAAAGCGATGAAAACGAATTGGATATCTCAAAGAAGTTTCTCTTTAAGAAACCAGAATGAATTTTTACCAATACGACAATTTTGGCTAATCCTTAGATTCTTTAGAGGTATGACTCAAGTGTCGTGCCAGCTTCTCACTGTGACAAATTTTGTAGAGATACAAGGTAATTTTGTCAATTTTATTGATCGTGGAGTTTGAACTAACAACTCCACACTTCTTGGATTTTCCAAGGGTGATGAGTACTAGACCGAAGCCTAATGATTTAAATAAACGCACTTGTGTTCAACACACATAATTGGCCAATTTGAATCTTCCAATCATATCATCTAGCATCAGGTAAATCTCCCTGGCTTGAGCACTTCATACACCGCATTCCTCAATAGGCACATTTACTTGTTAGTTTTAAACTAGGCATTAATCGAGCAGTTAGAGCTCTCAGGTTCCTAGACCGGACTTAGACGGATTAATAATTTTTCAATATAATTAGATAAAAAATTCATGAAACGAACACTGAAGGGCGCCGCCTTTTAAGACACTTCTTTGGACAATATAGTTTGGAGAGAGATGGCTAAATAAAACAAGCATAAGTTTGTGGCTATCTTGTCCACCCTCGTATTGATAAAAATACGCCCAATTGGCAAATTTTCAAATTCAAGTTTGGGAGCTTACAGCTCATTTACACGCAAGATATAGGTTCCTAACAATACATGTGCCTCATATGGATATTATGCAAAAGGCTAAATCTTTTACGACACCCTAGGAGGCATTTCCTGATTCACAACATAAACTTCTTTCATTATTGAACAATAATATGTCCATGAAGACATTTAAAAGAGGCAGAAAGGCCATGTACATTTTCAGGGAAATCCAATATCAACTCCATCGGTTAGAATGGACAAAAGCAACAATGGCAAACTCACACAATCAACAAAAGGGCAACACATATAATACTTATGTCCCCATAAATACACTCGGTAGCAGCAAACAAGATTATATCTCTGCTCATTTAAGTTTGACATACAAGATCAAGCCGATAGCAATAACAAGGACTGCTATAACAGCAGCAACTATCCACTTGTTCCTGTTCATCCTCCTTGACATGTTAGTCAACACTTTCTTGCTTTTCCCAATGTTGTCATCCACTCCATGAAGCTGCCAGATATAACAACCATTAGAAAAGAGATGATTGAGACTACGTTTTCAGTTACACCTCAAATTGTTAGGAAAACCATTATTGGTTATTTACCCAGCCAGTGTCAAGGCAAGAGTACCAAGAAATGCAATAAAGAAAAGCTTATGGTAGGCATGATAGACAAGAAATCAAGGGTTCAATACTAAGAAAGTTGCCCAACTATAATATAACAAATTATTTAGGGCCAATGACCAAAATAATCATGATTTTCCCTGCTTCTTCTAACTTTTAAGAGCACAATTTCATCCTTAAACTAGTGTCGAGGGTCCCAAAATGGGGCCTTTTTGGCTTAGCCTGTACATGAGTTCTTTAAGCAAAAGCAGCCCAGCTAGAAAAATGCCACCATTCATAGAGATTCACATGCCCAATTTCTTGCTGATTTCCCCCCCAAAAAAAAAGCTAAATCTGGCTATAAATGTCTTTGAAACCAAGCAAACCTTCACCAAACGAGATAAAATTAGTTTACGAGCCTTTCGAATCAAAATTCCAATACTATCAATTTGGTACGTGAATTCAATATTGAGATTTGAGACAGTTCTACCTTGTATAGAATAGAAGACTAAAGACCAACAGTAAACAAGTTGAACATTAGAAATTAATATTTGGCTTTTCACTCTTAAATAGAAGTACTTAACAGTTAACATAGATGCTTAGATTCAACCAGTCTACTGCTAATTTAACACTCTGGTTCAAATCAATTCTGATGATGGATTGATGTAACATGGAATGAAGTAAAGAATCTTCCCATAATTTTAGTTGAATGGTTTTAATAAATTAGAAATTTTCATATAAAACTATGAATCAAGTTGGTAACAGTTTGTGAATATATAGAATGAAATTTGTAACAAATGCTGAGTTCTCATTATCTCATACCAGATTATTAGTTTGTGAATATATAGGAGAAAATACTACAAGTAAAATGATTCGATTCAATCATTAAGCCAATTAGTAATAATACCTTTAACCTCAAATGAAAATAAATTCAAAATGTACAAATCCGATAAAGAAGTACCGTGTTATGGGCATGCAAGAGAGACTGTCTCTGTTGATGCAAATCTTGAAGAATTGAGACACCAAGATCTTCTGTTTCCAACATTGTTCTTCTACTCTCTTTAATTCTATCACTGGAGTGATTTAATCTTTCTGTAGACATCATTAATCTTGACCTTTGATCCGACGACGCCTATTAAAGTTGCATCAAGTCAACATAATCAAGAAAGGAAAAACTATATATAGCTGCAAACTGAAATCGATGAGATCAATAACAGTGAGTAGAATCAAAGTGCCATATGACAGGAAGAAGCCATAGGAAGGTCAAAATTCATATTGGCATCATTAACAAATTAAATCTTATGAATGGTCCAAAATATATGAATAATTTAATACAGCCTATTCAAGGAGATATAAAGAGACGAAGGATCAAGGAAATGTGAACTTCATTAAACAAAATCAGCTAGATATGCTTTAACTAAATTTTACAAGGAGGGATGTGCAGAATGGTCTGAATGTAGGAAAAAATCAGGAAACTGATATTTTACTAGTCATGTAATGAACAATTATGGTCAAGATGATTACCAAAAAATTTAGATATTAAGAATAAAATATAAAGTACAGTTGTACGAGAAGGCGAAAAAGTAAATGCATTCAGTATTTTGACTTATATTAAGCTTCACGTAAAAAACTTGGAGCACGTAAGACAAGATAAATGTAACTGTACAAATTGGCATGCCAGTTAGTATAGCTTAAAGGAATCATATAGAACTAGACATACCGTTAAAGTATCAGCCATTCCCGATTCCAAAAGCTCATCGCGAGCAGCTGGATTTAGGTTACCAGATGTAATTCTTTTAACTTCGCTTTTCAGATTGTTCAGATCTGACTTGTATTCTCTCAACTTAGCAAGAAGAACAGCTTTAACATTTGGCTGTAAGCTTCTAGCTTCGAGGTCCATTTTGCGAATCTAGACAAGTTTTTACCATGCATCAACGACAAAACATAAGGACACAGAAGGAAGGAGAAAAAACAAATATGATGAGTAACATACAAGGGATTCTGCATCCTCCAGCCCAGCTTTTACTTCGGACAGCTTTTGCTTCCTTTGCTCTACAAGGATGATCAGTATTTTACAATTAACACGAGCCCATTCAACAAAAATACTGGCAAAACTAGAGCTTGAATGAAGGAAAATAAGTAAATCAGTATATGGTTATATGCATACAAATTTCCGTATATTTGAAAAGCAGGTTGAACACTTATCGTGAAATGCAACAACTGAGAGTCACATAGAATTGTATCTTAGTTCCCTGTACAAAATGCTGAATAATTCCCAAAAGTAACGACCAAAGTTTACACAAACCAAGCAAGCAATAATTATCCAACCCATACAACTAGAAAGACAGGCTTAACACATGAAAGTAACGAGTTATTCTTATGATCATCAAGTTCCACACAAATTGCAAGTGATTTTCAGTACACACATCAATGGTTTGCTAAATATTTCGCGTATGGATGCAGATCCATCACAATCATCTAGAAAAGAGCAATTTGATCGGATCGTAGTTTAAACCTTCATAAACGAAAGAACGCCTGAATTTTGAATTAAGGAGCTAATTACAATCAGCAACTTATAGGGAGGGCAGAAATTAAGAAATGAACAATTAGACAAAACTTTATTCGGTTTCTAGATAATCCTCTACCTCCACCAAGAGCACCAGCTGCAGTGCACTTCCTCGAAAGGTTCGCTGAGAGCTCGCAGTATTGTCGCTCATATCCTTCGAATACTTCACTCATCTCGTAATTTTCAGCAAAAACAATCGATCTGTGAAAAGTAATAATCAGAAACCCTAAGCTTTACGCTAAGATCGATCGACAATCAAGATGAATAAGAAGTTACAGAGACCCGGCACCTGGTATGATCGGAGATGGCGGAGATCGCCGGAATGAGGCGTAGGGCCGGGAAGTCGGTGGTGATGGTCCACGGAGGTTTCCAGAAGAACGGACGAGAACGCAAGTTTTTTGTGTAGGAGGCGAAAAAGCTAGATTGGTGTGGAAGGAACAATGATAAGCTCACACGATACGGTTGGGTGTTATCAACCGCTGTCAAAAATTGAAAACCAGAAAGCAGCTTAACTTTACTTTTAAGCGCTGTCACAGCTTCACAGCTCACATCTTAATAATGTTCAATAATCGTAAATTGTAATGATAATATGAAGCCAAACCGAAAATAATTAGGGAAAAATATAAATTGAAATCAAATCGAATTATTTCAGTTTGGATTGAACGAAATAATTCTATTCGGGTTGGCTCAGTTTTAAATCGAAATAAAATTTTATATTTAGAATATGATTTTTTAAGATATATTATATTTTTAATATGAAATGACTAAAACATCAATATAAATAAATTTTAACATATATAATTTATAGTTAATTTGAAAAAAAAATTAATTTTTAGGTGTTAAATTTGAATTAAAATGAAAACAATTAATAAATTTATATAAAATTAAATAAATTATATATATATATATATATATATATATATATATATATATATATATATATATATATATTAGTTTTCTGTTTTTTTGATTAAAAAATCAGAAACCATTTACATAAATATATAAATAAAAACCGAACTGAACAATTTTGGTTCAATTTAGTTCGATTAAATTCAGTTATGATTTACAGTTTTATCGCTCTCCCCTGTAATCGTGACTACGTACTATTAGATGACATTGCAAAAGCTACTAATTGAAAGCATATAAAGGGTTACCTTTATTGAAGGAGAACCTAATTCATCAACATCCCTAAAATTGTCTCGGAAAACCGGATACCACTCTCAACTTTCAAAAGGATCAGTTACTCCTTTAACTTGGAAAAAATACACTAGTTAACCCCTCAATGCCACGTGTCAGAATCTTGTTGGTTTGACTTTTCAAATAGGTCATTTTTCTGATTTTTCTCTCTCCAACCAGAATTTGACACGTGGCATTGAAGGGGCAAATTGATGCATTTTTGCCAAGTTAAGGGTGTAATTGGTCTTTTTCTTTAAATTAAGAGATGTAACTGATCCTTTTGAAAGTTGAGGGTGACATCCGATTTTCTGAGCCAATTTTGAGAGGTGTTGATGCATTTGACATTGAAGGAGTGTATACATGAAACTATTAATCGACATCCATCTTCCCATTTAGTTGAAGTTTTATTTGTTGTTTTCTTTCCCTATGAATTGAATCTTCGTTTGTTTTTATTCATCATATGAGCAAAGGCAATAACCTATTTGTTGTGGTCTAACTTAATTTAGACCTTCAAAAGTTTGAACTTATCAGACACTCATTAAGGACTATCCATTAGTGTTTCCTATTTTCATAGTTAAGTAAATGCACTACTTTTTATTGGAAAAAACACAATGGCTCTCATATGCAATGAAACTCAAATTAATACCCATATGTTTTTTATATATATAAAATAAGTAAATACGTGGCATGTCTTTTATGCAGGACAACATACACATATTGTCATAAACTATGGAAATTGTATATGGTAATTTGGAAATCACCCAAGTGCATGGTCCTTATCTAATTACAGAATAAAACCAAAAGGAAACTTATTATCCATAATGCATAAATATACTTAAATTTGTTTCAAAAATTAAATTAAATATAGAGTTTTCAAAGCTGAAATCAAAGGGTTGGCCCATTAGTTTCTAAACAATATCCATATTGTTAATCTAGATCCTTCATGAAACAAATCAGAAATGACTAAACAATTAATCTCCACCTTTAACAGAAACTGCCAAACTGAAACTGCTGGAAACGCATCTCTCACTATAAAAAAAACACTACATTTTTCTTTGAATTCATACATAGTACCAAATCAAACTCTATTACAACCTAATTATCACTTTGCCCGATTAAGAAAACAAAAATGTCACCTGCACTCTCTCTACCTCTATCTAACATTCCCATATGCAAATCCCAGGACATTATTCCAAAGGATCCCAAAATGCCAAATAAAGAAAGCCCATCTCAGAAATCATCCTTAAATATCAAAATTAGTAAAAGAAGTCTTCTAAATGCAACTGCTTTAGGCCTTCTAGCTGTTCCTCAACCTTCAAAAGCAGAGCCAGAGAGTCCTATTCAATCATCTTCAAGCAGAATGTCTTACTCAAGATTCTTACAGTACTTAGATGAAGGTTCTGTAAGAAAAGTTGACCTTTTTGAGAATGGCACTGTTGCCATTGCTGAGATATTCAATCCTGCACTTGACAAGATCCAGAGAGTCAAGATTCAGCTGCCTGGATTGCCGCAGGAGTTGTTGAGGAAAATGAAGGAGAAAGATGTTGACTTTGCTGCTCATCCTATGCCAGTCAACTGGGTTCCTGCTATCCTTGACTTCCTCAGCAATTTTGCCTTTCCATTGCTTTTGCTTGGCTCTTTGTTGTTGAGATCATCTTCTGTTAATACTCCTGGTGGCCCCAACTTGCCTTTTGGACTTGGAAGGTACGTTAACTGCATTTAGTTTAAGCCTAATACATCCCGAATTTCGACTTTAACATGGACTTTTCAAAGTTTTTTTTAACCCCTGAAGTACACAAAAGTGTATTAGTTTGCTTTTGAATGCCGAACTACACAAAAGAATATTAGTTTGCTTTTGAATGCCACGAAGTTAGTTTGACTTCTCAAATATATGATTTTTTGCTATATGTTCATGGGGCGGCAAATTGGCACGCTTGTGACAAATTTAAAGGCTAGTTAAGAGAAATTTTGAAAAGTTTAGGGTGGCATAGTAGGCCATTTGAGCTAAGTATTTAGCCTTGATTAGTTTATATTCTAAATTGCTAAATTCTCATTATGATTTCAACTCATGTGTGCAACATATTTGAAGAACAGGAGCAAGGCCAAATTACAAATGGAACCCAACACAGGAATAACATTTGACGATGTGGCCGGAGTAGACGAAGCAAAGCAAGATTTTCAAGAAATCGTTGAATTCTTAAGAACACCCGAGAAATTTTCTGCAGTAGGAGCAAGAATTCCTAAAGGCGTTCTATTAGTAGGACCTCCGGGCACAGGAAAGACATTACTAGCCAAGGCAATAGCCGGCGAAGCCGGGGTTCCTTTCTTTTCCCTTTCAGGATCCGAATTCATAGAAATGTTTGTCGGCGTTGGGGCTTCAAGAGTGAGGGATTTATTCAACAAGGCAAAGGCGAATTCGCCGTGCTTAGTCTTTATCGACGAGATTGATGCGGTCGGAAGGCAGAGAGGGACAGGAATCGGTGGAGGAAACGACGAAAGGGAGCAGACACTGAACCAGTTGCTAACGGAAATGGATGGTTTTAGTGGTAACAGTGGTGTCATTGTTATTGCCGCGACGAATCGGCCGGAAATCCTTGATTCCGCTCTTCTCCGACCGGGGAGATTTGACCGGCTGGTTACTGTTGGATTGCCTGACATTAGAGGAAGGGAAGAGATACTAAAGGTACATAGCAAGAACAAGAAGCTCGGAAAAGATGTTTCTCTGACTGTCATTGCTATGAGAACTCCAGGATTCAGCGGCGCTGACCTGGCAAACCTGATGAACGAAGCTGCCATTCTTGCTGGTAGGAGAGGCAAAGACAAGATCACTTTGAAGGAAATCGACGACGCCATCGATAGAATTATTGCAGGCATGGAAGGCACGAAGATGACAGATGGGAAAAACAAAATCCTCGTTGCTTATCACGAAATCGGGCATGCGGTTTGCGCGTACTGTCATCGATTCCAACTCCTAATACCTTGTGGTTCGTTTGATTGGTGGGATAACTATTTTGTGAAATCGAAAAAGAATTGAACGTGAAAAGGTTACACATGATAAAGTATTTATCATGAATCCGTCCAGATATTCCACGAATCATAGAATATGGAATCTAGGCAAATACGTTACCATTTTTCAATCGTTTTTTTCCTATTTCACGGAATAACCATTCCACCAACCAAATAAACCCTTGCTTCAGTTCACTTTCAGAATAGTAATAATAATAAGGTTAAACTAACTAGAACATTATTTACAGGACATTAACTCCGGGTCATGATCCGGTTCAGAAAGTTAGTCTAATTCCTCGAGGGCAGGCTAGAGGACTCACGTGGTTCCTCCCTGGAGATGATCCAACTCTCATCTCCAAGCAACAACTATTCGCCAGGATAGTTGGTGGGCTCGGAGGCAGAGCAGCGGAGGAAGTGATTTTCGGCGAATCAGAAATCACCACTGGTGCAGCTGGAGACTTGCAACAGATTACTCAAATTGCTAGACAAGTAAGCCTTCTGCTCTTTTCAACTTATTCACCACCTAATCTAGTTCTACATTGTACTTATTTTGGTCAATCTAAGCAACATTAGTGAAAAATTTCAAGCGCTAAGTAAGTAGTTGTTCTAATGTTGCAGATGGTGACAACATTTGGGATGTCCAAAATTGGGCCGTGGGCATTGACGGATCCGGCAGTTCAGAGTAGTGATGTTGTTCTGAGGATGCTTGCGAGGAATTCCATGTCGGAAAAACTTGCGGAGGATATTGATGCGTCGGTTCGAGAAATAATTGACTCAGCTTATCAAATTGCAAAGCAACATATAAGGAATAACAGGGAGGCCATTGATAAACTTGTGGATGTACTGTTGGAGAAGGAAACATTAACTGGGGATGAATTCAGGGCTATCCTCTCAGAATTTACAGATATTTCTGTTAACAATCCTGAAAGGATTTCTATACGAGAAATCATAAATGCTTAGCTGAACTATACAAATAAATTTAGTATACCACTACTGTAAATAGTCAGTGATATTGGCAGCTATAAGAAAGATTAGAATTTTTTATATTTTATTTGTATTAGATAGAGAAAGAGATGAATTTGTGCCTACACATGAAGAAGAAGAATTTGAAGTCTCTGGTTTTACCCAATTAAACTGTCTGCCATCATAGTCAATGTGCAGTCATCATTCGTTCAATAGAATTTGCCCGTGTGAATAGCATTACCTAAGAACATCTAAATATTGTCATATTAATCATTGTTTAATACTGATTTAGGATGTGTTTACTTTAGCTATCATTCCTAATATCAATTGAAACATTCATAAATAAAATTGGATGAGGATGATCAAAGATCAAATCTTGACTCCTTCAAATTTTTTTCGATTCAAAAATTATAACCCATCATTCCTAATATTGCATTCATCATTGTCACTTTTGAATTTTGGTTTTGGATTAAATTAATTTTACCAAAAAAATATTTAATTATTATTTTAACCTTTTTAATTTAAATATATATGTATATATTTTAAATTAAATCATAATAAGTATTATCATGTATTAAATAAATAATGCAAGAATATCAAATAATTATCACGACATATTTTTTTTCTTTAATATTAACTAATTATTCAAAATAATTTTTTTAATTATCTGTTATGTTTTTGTTTTTTAGTCAGCTAGTGTCGTCTTGTAGTTGTCAATACAGTACTAAGAGAAAGCAAGACCCATTTTGTAAGGTCGAGGATAACTCGATAAAACACAGCCATGAATTGAACCCCAATTCTCCAAATCAGAACAATGCCAATTTCAATGGCCTTGTTCTCCTCTCTTCCCCCAACTCATCTTCTTCCTTCTCTTTCTCACAAACCCCAGTTCTCCCTCAAATCTATTCTCTTCCTTAAACCCTCTAACCCACTCCTCCTTTCACCTCCTAAAGCCTCCGCTGACAATGGCGCGGGAATTTCCGCTTCTTCTGCCGCTGTAGAGGAACTGAAGCCCGAGACGGCAGTTTCTGAACCTCCTGTGTCCGCTCTGGAGTCTAAAGAGGAGAATTTGGGGTCTAATGGAGCTGTGGCCGATGAACAAGTGGTTCTGGAGAGTAAATTCGTAGACCCTAGATGGATTGGTGGGACTTGGGATCTGAGTCAATTTCGTAAAGATGGAACCACTGATTGGGATGCTGTCATTGATGCTGGTATGATGTTATCTGCTTTTCTAATTATGTTGATTCAGTTTGTGAAATTGATGGGTTTGATTATGAAAGTTAAATGTCGTTCCTAATTTGAATTGTTTTTGAGGATGGAATGTTGTGCAAGAGTAATGGTAGCTTGGATTGAACATTTAGACGTCAAATGTCTTGTTAATTTAGTTGATTGCAGTTTGTACTCTGCTCTGCACATTTTTTTTGGAATATGGGACTTAACTCAAACACTTGGTGTGCAAGTTTTATTGGACTAACTTTACATTTTATCACCATCAATTTATTTAGGCTCAGCATTTATTCAAAGAGCATCAGAATAACCTCAATGTTAATTTTGATCTAATTTGAATTTGAGGTTAACATTAGTTGGCAGAAGAATGCTTGAGATTCATTGATTCTGCCTTCTGTCCCCTAAAGAATTATATAAGTTTTACCCTTGTATACTTTTTAATAAACATCGAATTCGTCCAATCATGATCTCTTTTCGGTTAAAAAATGCTGACTTTCAAATCCTATAACAATTTTAAATGCAAAATCTTGTAGAAAGAAATATGAGTGATGTGAGAAAGAGGGGTAAAGATGAAGTTGGAATTCATATACACTGATTTTCCGAGTTATTATAATAAGCTTGCTTGACCATTAGATATTTTACAGAGGTAAAGAGGAGAAAATGGCTGGAGCGGAATCCGGAATCTTCTAACAACTCCGAGCCTGTAGTTTTCGACACCTCAATCATACCATGGTGGGCATGGATGAAACGATTCCATCTACCAGAAGCAGAAATACTCAATGGTCTGTTATTTTTCATCGATCTACTTTAAAAAAACCACTAAATTCGGATATCTGATCTGCTTTTACGTTTTTTTGCAGGGCGTGCTGCAATGATCGGATTCTTTATGGCGTACTTTGTGGATAGCTTGACGGGTGTTGGTCTGGTGGATCAAATGGGAAACTTCTTCTGCAAGGCGCTGTTGTTTGTAGCTGTGGGAGGAGTTCTTCTTATCCGAAAAAACGAGGACTTGGAAAAGCTAAAGAAGTTGCTTGAGGAAACAAACTTTTACGACAAGCAATGGCAAGCAACTTGGCAGGATGATACCACTTCCAAAACAGATTAGCTAGCTACAACGTACAATTGTTTTGTTCCTTGTGTAACTGTTGTTTTTGTTTCTAATTTTCATCTTGTGTTGTAAGTCTGTTTCTCCAGATTTTAACCGATGTTTTCTTGGGCGTTTATGCTGTTTTTTGAGTTCTATTGCAGATTCTGGAAGGACTCATTTGAAAAATTTGATATGAAGAATGAGTTCTTTCTTATGCGATGAAATCAAATTGATTAAAAAGAGGTTGTCATTAATTAGGTAATGAATTAAATAGCAATTTCTTAAGGAGATTGACATTTGTGGCTATATATGGTGAGAAGAGAAAATACATTCTAGTCCTTTAACTTTATTTACAGTTAAGTAAGATAAACAACTTGATGTAGTTGACAAAAGGAAAACAATTACATTTTAGCTCGATAGGCTTCAATTGCAATTTGCCATAAATGGTTCGTTAGAGCAAAGATAAAAATTTGGATGCCGTGTAGCATTTATACATAAAGGGCCAAGAAGTAAGAAAAAGTAAACGTTGATGAGCTGAAAAGTAAAAACATTTCCAATAACTAAATTACTGCGGGGCTAGTAAGAAAGACAAAAAAAAAAAAGATTATGTATATAATTATTACTAAATTTTAGGTGATACGAAATGAGTGAAGAAATGATGGATTAGGACTATAAACAGTAACTTTACTGTGAATTTTTTAGAAATGAAACTGTTTGGATTGGTTCGGAAGTGGACTTAAAACTTTCATAGATTTACTTTTGAACTTTATCACGAAAGGTTTCATACTAATGAGGATATAATTCATATAATTCATGCTTACATGCTAAGATGTTCATCCATTTCATAGTAATGTGGAATATATGTTTGCCCAAAAGTAACAAGATAATTTACTTATATTTAGAGTGAAAAATTCAATGAATAAATAAATATATCAAAATGTTCTCTCGACTTTATATCAAATCTAATTAACCGAAGAGTAGTGGTTCAGTCACTTGAATAATATTCTAAGTCCTTTAGAATATTTTATTCGTTTCATTTTTATCTTTAAAACAAGATCCAACTCGATATACTTTCGATAACAAAAATTGAAAATTCAAATTGATATAATTTATATTATACGAGTTTGCATTTTAGTATAATTTTCAATATACCAAATTCTTTATACCTGCTTTTTTCTAGGTGATATAATGCGTATTGTTCAAGTTTACGAATTAGTATGATGCTCGTTATTGTTGATTTTTGGTATAAAGAAATCTAGTATAATGAACATTATACCAAAATGCAAATTGATATAACTCAAATTTTTTGTCGAAAGTATATCGAGTTGGATCTTGTTTTAAAGATAAAAATGAAACGAATAAAATGTTCTTGAGAATCGTTTCTAAAAAATTAACGGTTTGAAAGATTTTGTCTTTTTAAGTTAAGAAATTCAAACTAATTAAGAAAGGGAATGTTGTTAATAAGTAGAATTGTACTTCATGTATAAGTTTAAATATGAAATATAATAAAACAAAATTACTAATTTATACTATTTAGGATAAAATTATAATTAAATTAATTAATTAACATTCCTTACAATTCCCTTTTTTTAAAGGAAAATACAAGTGTATACCCTTTTTTATTAAAATATTTATGTTTTTTATACTATGAGTTTTATTTTTGATATACTTACTTTTTTAACTTTTGCTTTTTGCTTTTACCATTATTTGTTTTTGCTTTTTCTCTCTCTAAAAACAACCTCTCTCTAGATTCTCCGCTTCTTCTTTCCTTCTTTCCTTCTACGATTTTTTTATTCAATCTATTTGTTTTGTTGCTGATTTCGTGTAAGTATTTTCTACTCTGTCTTTTAGGTTTCGATTTCTGTACTTCTTTAATTTGATTGATCAGCGTTTTTTACTATTTTGATTTTGTGTTTTTTTTGTTGTTTTCAAATCGCGATCTCTGTGTTGTTCTATATATATAGATTTTGATTTCTAGATTTTGATCTCTATGTTGTTCTATAATAATTTCAGTTTTTTCGTAGATCTGTATGTTTCTTATGTCAACTTTTTTCTTTTGCTTAGGTTTGAATAATGGAGAATACTCCTATTCTGGTGCGTTATGGTGGAGTGTGGTCTGATGATTTTAATTTCATTAATTACAGTTCATGTGGTGTAATTGTTGATAAGGATCTTAAATTTTCAGATTTTAAATGAATAATTGCAGAGAATGTTATTATTGAAGATAATAAATCAGTCTTAAAGTTTGAGTATCAGATTTCACGTTATGATTATCCAATGGAAATATGTATTGATATGTCTGTGCGTTTTTTTCTTCATCTGAGAATTGAGAGTAAAAATCTTTCTGATTATCCTTTGTTTGTTTCAACATGCTCTGGCGTTTCAAAGATGAATGAAGGTATTGATTTAGTCTTTTAATCGTTGTTAATATGGCTCTTTTAGTGTTTTTCATAGTAAGATATCCAATATACCAGGTATAATATGTGTTATACCAGGTATACAATATATTGTACCAGGTATATTTTGTTTATTTATATGTTTTTTTAAAGCTTTTGTGTTTAGTTTTTTATTTTTTCATGTTGTTTGTTTTGTAGATTTATTGGATGACTGTGTCACCCCTATTAATCCATGTGATGAAACTGGTTTAGACATTGTTGAGCAGCATTCTATGATGGATTTATCACTTGAGGAAGATGATCATTCTTTATTTCTAAGAAATATAAGGGAGGGTGTTTTTGAAGAGATGGATATGCTTACAGTTGATTCAGGTCACAATATTGTGGCAGATCCTATTTGTATGTGTGATAGTAGTATTCAGTTTGTAAAGGTCGGTTAAATTTTTATGAATAAAGGTATTTTAAAGGAAGCAATGAGTTTTTTTACTATTAAGAAGAATTTTCAACTCAAGTTTGTGAAATCATGTCCGAAACAGCATTGGATCCGTTGCATTGATGATGATTGTTCTTGGTTTTTTAAGGCATCGCGTAGGGGGAATACCAGATGTTTCATAGTTAGAAATTTTTGTGGTGATCATACATGTAGCGTTGATACTCGTAATTCGGATAAGAGGCAGGTTACTAGATCCATTGTTTCCAAATTTATTAAGGATTTGTTCTTGAGTGAGAAGACAATATGCACACCTGGTGATATC